>NW_019059583.1:46957-61792 GCF_000696155.1 Zootermopsis nevadensis
CCCAGCCATTGCTAGCTTTCCTGACCGGATTACGCTATTCATTGTAACTCCCAAATTTCCTCACGATGCTGGGTTAGAACCTATATAAAGGATCTAAATAAATATCATATCTGTTATTTAAAGCAGGCGTATTTTATTTTATATGAAATCATTAGTCATACATTTATTTTAAACAAAAAATTACCTTTCCTGTTATGCTAAAGTACTTTGTACATGTTCTTTGCAAAATATCAATTTGCAATGATGGCACTGTTCACATTCAATATCAGATAACAGGAAAGGTCAACAGCTTGTTTGCATCGACTGAAGAAATATGAGAATGATACGTAAACCATAACAAGGGAAAAGTATTCCCAAATAATTATGAGAAATCTGAGGATTTGCTGCACTTGAAATAAAATTTAATTTGAAGATGGCTGTCTTCTAGGCTCTGGTACCGTTCACACTACGCCAAGCGTCATTAGACAACCATCTTTATGCCACCTTAATAAACTCAAATCTAATTTAAAATTAAACTTGTTTAAACCCTTAAAACCGTTCTTTAAAATTCTGCTAATACTGTATAATGCATATTTTATGAATTCCACCCTTGTATTGAATGGCATTAAACTATGATGTAGGCTGCGTATAAGAAGATTACAATCCTTTAAGAATCGACTAACACTAATAGGCACTCAGGTGTAAAATAATGAAAACCAGGACAGATATTTTGTTGATGCGATAGCTCTAGAACAGCACGACATAACAAATGAATTCAATACCTAACCTACCATTTAAACAGAGTAGGGTCATATCATGTCAAAGGTTGTCTCCTGGATTTTGAGTTATAAATGGAAACATAGAAACATATTTCTTCCATCTTCAGCCTTGACCGGCCAACCACTAACGACATTAATAAAGTCTTCTCGGGCTATCAGCCGTGTTAGTTTGTGATCAATCGCCGACGTTTCGAGAACCATCTCTGCCCTCATTTTCAAGACTTTATTAATGAAAGCCGCCGTAAAAGCTTCACATCATATATAACGACATATTTACCGCTCTTATAATCACAAATTACATATGTAGTTAAACCAAATTCTAATTGTAAATGAATTTACGTATAGATACATTTCCTATATTCAACCCTTTACGTGCAAATTTCAAGTATTGCTATAGCTTCACAATGAACATCAATAGAATTAATGTAACCTTGCAGTCATCTTGAGGCACAATTCTGTATCATTAGTAGCGTATCCGGACGAGGGGCTGCTAAACTGTACCATCACCACCACATACGTCACAACCGTTCCGCCCAGCTGAAAGAAAATGAAATGATGGAGTACGCAGACATTCAATTACAGTCATTGACGGATGTAACAGTCCGCATGATGTTGGTGCGTCTAAGAGGACCACCGAGTTTCGGCTATGCAAGAAAAATGTTTGCAACCAGTCTCACAAACTTTCGTCTCGGATCTTGGTGAGGGGCGAGATTCATGCTAAAGAATATTGTGCGTTGTGATCATGAAAACACCCGTTGTCACAAGTCCCTTACGCTAAAATTCGAATCGTGCACAGCCAAACAAGACAGACAGCAGACAGTCGCTGCTGGAGTGGTGTAAATGTAAAAATAATGAGTAGTAAATCTCTAAATCTCGTGGAAATTGGCACACGGAAAACATTGGTGAACAAAATAATAACCATATCACAGGATGGGAAACGCAGGGGAAAAAATTGAAAATGAGGAAGGACTTTATAGACTACGAAGTGTCAAAACCTACCGTGAGTAGCAACGTTCTGTTGACGGTGAAGAATCTACATCCAGTAAGGGCGACTGCATCTGTGGAAATTTGAACCAGGAATCGGTGTACCTGAAATTCAGTTACAAAATCTTTTTTTCGAAGCTCCAAATGTAATCAATGTCATTGTCCTCTGTCAGCTTAAAGCTACCTAAGGGTTTTACAACAATAACGTATTATTTGCCTAGGTTTGTTAGTCTAGACAAAGTAATTTGCATTCAAGAGGTAGGAAAAGAACACAGTTATTAGGAAAGACACATTTTAGATGCAGAAAAGTGTATGTTACACTTACTGACAAGGCGTTGTGTTTCATTAAGGGATCTGTCGAGTGCAAATAAACCTACTAATTTCTCTGTTTGACATGTGTTTCGTAAAAGTTTGAACCCATGGCAGAAACTGACGTTAGACAAATTGTTGCAAGTGGAGGGGAATTATTTAAAGAACACTGTATTATTTGAAGATGGCTGTCTTCTGGGTTGTTGCGCCGTGTAGTCTGGTAAAAGTTTGCCGACGTTTCAGAGGTCGTTGCTACAGTGTGATTTTATCACGCTACATTGGTAAACAATCCAGAAGACAGCCATCTTCAGACTCACCGCCATGAAAACCTCAAATCCTATACCTTATTATTTCTTAGCAGAGACTACACACAATTTCATGTAATTAATTAACTAAGAAGATGCTTATGTTTTGTCACCAAGTTATGCTTCTTTTTAAACAAACTTATATATTGTGTAAAAACATATGCAAGAAGTTATTGCTGGTTAAGGAATTTTTGGCTGGTTCTTCAACCCAAACTTTTATTAACGTATTTCGAAGAATTGGTCACTGGAACCTAATGCAAGCCAGTTTAATCCAGTTTACATCATTTAAACCTACTTGTTCAAAATAATTTTCAACTTTTCACTTTACGAAGATTCACATTGCAATATTCTGATCATTTAAACTTTCATGATGAAGATTATGCCCTCCTCGAGGCGTCTTCCGAACGAAATCGAGCACGTGCTAGGGAGAGTGCAAAAGACGCAGCGTCGTCCAGACAGCGCATCATGAAGCACCAGGGTCAGTTCGCCTTACTTTTTGATTTGGTGTGTATCTTGCGTAAGCTTTTGCTCTATTTATAAACACATACGTAACAATCAAACGCCTACTCGTTGCCTGTGTTTTTCGTTGCAGACAATAAAGTTGTTGATTTTTAATTTTGCTTTCGTAATTTTTCCGTCGTTCGGGAACGTAACGCCAATTATAACCCTGCGCTTATGGGAAATGAAATAGCGTCTCGATTTACGAACTGTCTTCGGGAACCTAACCGTCCACGCCAGTAAGAGTGCGGATTGCCTGCACTCCGATTTCAGCTTACGTCTCTAATGTAGTCTCCTCCCTTCAGGTTTTCCAATTAAAAAGTCATCTTCATGCTACATGTCCCGCCCATCTCATCCTCCTTGAATTTATCATTCTAATAATGTTTGTTGAAATATGTAATTACGTGTAAAGGCTAAATTCCAGACAACTTAGACCAAATGTAAATCTATTCTAATTTAAAACACTTAAATAAAATGTAATAATGTTGCTTGCAGTATACGCCTGTAACTTAAGCTAATATTTCAGTAGACAGTACTTCGATTTTGTAACTTTGTGTAGGCACAGCGTATAAGAAATCTTTGGCAGCTCGGCTTTCCTCGTGTATGCTGGACGCACAAAGGGACACGGCAACTGTTCTGAACAACAGGTAGCTGAACGAAACGAAGAAGTAGACCAGCTTCACAGTTCCGACGGATTTCCTGCAGAAACGAAAAGACTCTTATGTAAGCGCGAAGAGTTTCACTCTGATATATCCAAACAAGATATATCAATCTGTTTGTCGAAAATGTCAACTCTAAGATTAAAATTCTGAATATTAATGTAATTAACTAAAGTTTATGAACTTTCCACATAGCATCTAATCGCAGGTGATCATTAATGGCAAATTTAAAGAAATTTAGGTGTATATTAATTAATTCATAGTGCTGCATCGTTATTTGACAGGAAAAATACTAAACATATTAACACCTCAGTAAGAAGAGTGGACACAGGGCCCATTTTCGAACCTGGGACCCCCAATATGAAGTGTGGTCACTAAAAACTCTAAGGTTATGTATGTATGATGTATGTATATGATGTACCTAATTTAAAAAAAACACAGCTGAAGTTAGAACATAAAATAAAAACTACTTACAGGTCAAAGTGTTCAGTGAATAACTAGCTACCTGAGAGTGTTGTAAAGCTGCTGACAGATATAGAACATGTTTGTAGCAAACGAAAGCAGTACGATGCTGGATATGCAGGAGTCGAGGTACTTCGTCAGGACTGAGAGGCTGTTGTAGTCCTCACGAACCTCTCTCCAAAATTCTTCAGGTTTAACCTAACAGAGGGTCATACTGTTTGCTAAGAATATTTTCAATATTTCCTTCACAACATATTTTGGAGCGAGTACAAAAATATTCCATATGTATGAGGCATACTGTGAGACTCTGGATGAGTAATTTAAGTGACACATTCAAGCTGAATTTCTATGGCCCTGTGTATACATAATTCTAACTTGCACTCCTTTAAAAAAAAAAAAGAAAGGTCATGTTAAATTGAAGCATTATGTATTGAAATATCACTGAAATTGCACCTTTCAGATACGAAGTTCGTAGATTCATACTATAATAAAATATGCTGAATGGCCACTGATTCTATTCTGAACCGTCAAGGAGGCGAGCTGCTAGTTTTGCTTCTCACTCAGTAAGTATGAAATAGACAAGTACCTTTCCCAGTGCCAGTCTTAGGTGGTTGTTAAGCAGGCGGAAACGACTTGATAGCGCCATGCTAAGAACCATTACAAAGAGGTCAATGAAGTTCCAATAAAATGAGGCAAAGAAATTTACGATTTCACACAAAACGGCTAGAGGCGGTGAAAACTTGACGAACTGAAATACATAGCTATAGTCCATGAGATAGTAGAGTTCAATGAGTTCTGCCTTGGTGTCTGAACAACGAGCTACAGCAGAGATCACAGTATACTTTTCTAGCAGGTGTTCTCCTGGAACAAAGTATATTAATACATCTTAAGCGTCTTAAAATGCGTGAAACTTATTTTATTTCGCTCCATCTGCAAATTCATATTCACAAATTTCTTTGACATTGGCAGCAGAGGTTGAATTCCTTTCAACAAATATTTAATTTAACACAAGCTTTATTATAAACTATAGGATTATTCAGAGCAAATTTAATTTGCGTATATCCTTCACAAAATTCTACAAAAATAACAGTTTGTCAATTCGCCTTTTGTTCATAACTATTACGTACTTATTAGTTTCTTTAGTTATTTGTTACTTCTTAATCAAATTAATTTAACTCACCAAGTGCTACAGCGAGTGTTACAGTCGACATAACGTTAATCTTCAAATGAAGATTCTTTGGATATCCGTATTTAATTTGTTCCTGTTCAGTTCTTTGCCACAGATCCTCAAGACGTGGCCATCTTCGGGCCAGATTTAAGAAGCAGACACAGCAGGCAAAGCCAAGGGCATAGAACACAAAAGTAGCTGTAATGAAAGTATTTCAGCATTTTATCATACAGGAATTTAAATTCTGTGTTTACATATGAAACAGATATTCGACCTAATTTCATCAGATAGCGAAATATTTGACAATGTAACACTCTTATTTTATAGAAACTAATATTATGTAAACAAAACTTTCTTATTTCAAGGAAACATCGTATTTTTCGTTTTACATATACCTAAAAATTTATGCCCATAACCATGTATATACTTTTATATAAACCACTACATGTTTTCTCACCTACATTTTCCCGTGAATTTGAATCTGCGAAAGCGCTATGAAAGTCATGCACAAATTACAGTGGAACCTCGATATCCCCAATACGAGTACATACGTTTTATATCGTACAAATGTGTATGAAATGTTTTGGTAGCATTATAAGACCGTATTGCAACATTCTTGCTGTACAGTGTGGGTACAGAGCGTAAAATATATAGTCTGAAAAAAAGCACATCGATTCCAGCAAACTACATTATGTGACTATTTTCGTAAGGAGGCTTAAATATTAAGTAATTTAGAATGCTCTGTGCCAGCAGCATAGGTGAAACATAAGTTTGAAATGCACCTTAAAGGTCATGTATTTTAGTCACTGAATAAATAATACAAAATATCAGGGATTCCATTGTATTTTAATTGCATCTTTCTGTTACTTTGAGCTGGCTTATATAGTTCAGTGTCATGATTAAACCTTACCAAATTTGTAAACATTGACAAAACAGTTTATATAATAAGTCAGAATAATTTATATCGAATTTTATTCTTTTTATTCGATATAAAGAAGACTATTTGCATCATAGGTTAATTATCAATAGTATAATTAAAAATTGTAAAATTTAATTATTGAAACAAACAACAAACTGTTAATACTTGGATAAGGACGCGATCATAATTTAAAATAAGAAAATATTTCTTAGCGAATACCACTGTTCTGAAAAGCAGTGCGAACAGTTCTTCAGGTGGAATAGTATAAGATAGAAACGCGAACTTAGAAACGTGTCAGTTCTCTGTACTTACTGGATGTCTCGAAATTAAAAAAGCCTTTCATATAAAAGGCGATGGTAAATATAAATGTTGTCGCCATTCCCAACGTCATGACGATGGAATACACGACACGCAAACAGCGCCATCTGAACCTGGAGGACCGAAAGGGAAACATTTAAATATTCGTTCCTTACGTAACTCCTTCATAATTCATTCGAATTGTTCAGTACTGAGTCGAATGGTAGACATTCTTAAACACCGTATTGAAGTTCCCTAAATAACAAAACCGCAGAATGTCTTATTAATGTTATTGTTGAGATGAGGTGGTCCACAACCTGAGTCACCACACCTACCTCAGATCTTGAACTTGTGGGCTGGTGATCCCCTGTACGGGACAGAGCGCGAAGCACTGAGCAATCAGCATAAAAGAACTCATAGATCTACGAAGAGAGTTTTGATCATTTTCGCTGTAATTAATAGGACGTATATCTCGGATGCGGTTGCTAGGATACAGCTTTATGACACTGGGTTCTACTGCAGATGGCGGGACAAGATGTTTCCCTCCTGTAATTCGTCGCCACTCATCGGGAGCCCGTGTAATGTCTTTTCCAGAAACAGTGAAAATCTGTCTGTTGTGAATATTTTCCGCACCTGCACAGAAATTTGTTATTGATGTCAAGAGCTGATGTTTGATATATATATATATTATGGTCTTCTGGGTTTTTGTGCTACACAGTTTTAAATGTCAATACCTCGGAAGATATGACTGCCTGCATTGAAGTCAATTGATATCCAATGGAAACTTAGGCAGAACAATAGGCTGTTAAATGCTCTATCCCTTGCTGTGAGGAATAAATTAGTGTAATTTTCTAAAGTTTGTATTATCAATGTTCTAAAGCAAAATTTACAATAATAAATGTTAAAATACCACAAGAATTCTTTGTCTGGATATTGAGTCGCCGGGTCGAGACTTGAACCTGGACATTGAGAAACAAAATAATTACACAGGTACGCTGTGCAAGATAGTTAAAGGCATCTGCCCTGTAAAGACAGATTAGACCGTGGTGGAGGAAACGGGTGACATTTAACAGCGGATTTTTTACAATAAAGGATTACAGAGTCCTACATCAGCAAGTAGACCTCGAACCAGATTAATATAATCCGATTACATTTGCGAAAACTCTCACAAGTTGCAAAAAATGGGATTATAGTTTCTAACGTAATGTCGTTTCTACATTTTTATGTATGTAAAACTTAGTTTCTCGCCGTACGAGATGAACATAGATTGATGGTGGTTAAGGACGAGGTGTTTGGGAGAATGTATGAACCTAAGCGAAAAGAAGCAACAAGGGAGTAGAGAAAATTACATCAAGTGCAGATTTATGTGTATTCGTCGTCATATATTAAAGCTATAGAAATGCTCACCATTCTTTTCTTCGCATTCGGAAGGTGTTCAGTTCTGATCTCAGCGCTAACCACCCAGGCCGAGATAATCTTTTTTTTTTTAGTTTCCCGAGTCCTTGCAAATGTTCATGTTCTTCCGTTCATAGCAATTCCTACTGTCACTCTCCAACATCCTACCAATCGATGTTGATACTCCGGTGTATTTGAATAAGTTTCGCTAAGGAACCCATGAACAATGGCCAGAAGAATTTACTACTTTTTGTTTGTTGAGAAATACAGAAAACATTGAGAGTTTGCCGAAATTTAAGACACTCTGGCACATTACTTGTATGTAACGAGTCTGAAGTAATTGCATTAGGTCGGGGTACTATTACTGCAGGGAACTTACCTTCCATCACTTCTGTATATAAGCTCAGAACTATTACCAGATATCCGTGTAGTTTTCTTATAAATTTTTATTTATATATAAATGACGGATATGTATATCTTACTTTAAAGACAAATATTCTGTTTGAAACTGGTATTCCAAGCGTCCATCATACCTATTATAAGGAAACACAAAATTAATCTCGCTTCTAAATATGAATGAACTTGTAAAATCCTTGGTAGAAAAAACACTTAGGAGTTTTCTGAAGATATAACTTTATGGTAATATATAACTACAGTTAATCCGTTAAAATTAATATTATTTTTAATATTCTAAATAAACAGATAACCTACACAAATATATTTATTCAGCGTGAATGTTTTACTTACTACTTCTTTGCTAATAACTGTGTCAAAAATTCACATTCCTTGCAATAAGACATAGGATTAATTATTTCTTAGGTGCATATATATATATATATATAATGATTTTATTCCTTCTGTTATGGAATTTAAATTTGTTAATGTCTACTTTCTTTATATAAATATCTCGAAATTAGATTTTCTGTTATTCGAGTACAAAATAATATTAACCAGTCTTTGTGATAACTTACATTTATAAAATTACCATTTTACTTTAACAAAAACAAACGTGAGGGTGTTGAAGTTATAAATTCAAGCCACTGTAATAACGTCAATAAATATCGAATCACATTCGTGCATAGAGATCACTTAAAATTTTACCAGAAACGTTGTATTTAAGCACAATTTTAGTAATTATCTGTTTTAAAAGAAATTAATGCTTTGTGTTCATGTGCCTGGTTCCAAGATTTGTCCAAAACTGGTTTCGCTTAACGCAAAACAGAAGGATAAAATACCGGCTTTCATAGTTGTTCAAATTTGACATGTTACATAACATAACGCAACACCTGTGCTCACACAGTCCTCATTATTGATGATTCAAACCTATTGATAATTTTAACGACTCTCAGGGGTGACGGGTATGTGAAGGAAAGCAGAGCGAGCTTTGTTTATAAACAAGAAGCTTCGAAATGACGTGCGACTTTGGAACAGTTTCTGACAGTCAATTTCGTTCTTTAAGTGAGAAAATTGCTTTATTGTACCGTTTAAGCACGTTGTATACAATTAACTCATAGGGGAGAGATCGCCATGCATCATCTCAGAAATTACTCATCGAATGTCCTCAAAAAATTTCATTAGAGGCCAACGCTGAAGCATGTCGCGGGACACTAATCTTAGTGTCATCAGTCAAATATAAACCCAACTTCACATGAAGCTAAACCTTACCTTTATCAGTTTACTCAGAAAGAGGTAAACTGAATACGATTCTGTCGGACACAAGAATAGATGTAATTAACATCACAATTATTTTTTTGAGTATTTTTATAAGACGATTGTGTATTGACCAAAAAATACTGCACCTTTCATGGAACCAGAAGCTTCATTGCGTATTTGTAGATCCTTCCAGTGGATCTAATCCAGTTTAATCCAGTACACATCCTCACATACTATTTCTGTAATATACAATTTAATAATATTCTCCCATCTATGAGTCTCAGAAGTGGTATAATTTACTTTAGGTGATTAAAATAAAGAACAGCAAAATATTCTGTATATGAGAATGTTCATATGACCTATTTCTTTTACCTTACAATAGCCTATTTATTGGAAGAGGCAGAACTGCAATGTGTAGAGGTCTCTACTGTCGAAGACCGAAACTGTTCTTTGAATTTGTAACCGCCTTCTGGCACTCAATATGTTTATAGTTATCTTTACAGCAATTATCCAACTTGTCAAAATGTCTTTGACGGAGATGAAAAGATTTTTCTTAATTCTTTGTTCGAAATACGCAAGAGCTAATCGCTCATTTTTCTTATAACTCCAGTTACATAAGCGCGCTACCGCGCATAGGTACGAACCCAATTTGATGGATAACGTATTCAGCATTCTTCATACCAAAATCAATATTTTTAGGGGAACGTATTTAACACGTACTAACAAATTCTTTTTTCAAAGTCAATTTATTTTTGTAATATCTTATTTGCCAACGACTTGTAATTATGTCAGTACTTAACATTAGTCTGGACTTTACCAGTCGTTAATATTTCCACCTACCTACGTTCGCTATTATGAAGTCAGTCGCCATTACTCGATTGTTTGTACAAGCAAAATGACAGCTTGTAATGAACGTTACAGTTCCATTGTTTTCTACTGTAAAGTACAGGCTGGCCGAGAAATACAATCATTAATGTTAAGTACCTTTGAGTTTCTATACACAGACCAGTCCGTGTGGCCGATAAACTAACCATCCTGCTATATGCCGATCTGGCTATGGAGAAGGCACGAAATCGCATTTACCTGATCAGAACTGACAGAAATAGAAAGATGTGTGTATGTAAGTCTGAGTTACGAAAGGGTGGACATCCCTTTAGAAAAGTATATTGATACTAGATCATTGTCACAAACCATTTACGAAAGAACCAAACTTATTTATGTCTGTATCAGGCACCGTAAGATCATTCGATTTTTATTGTTTTCAGACAATAGCCTATAAATACCAAAGTGTCCTTTGTGCTGAAGATTAATAGTGAGCGGATAACACATTCAAGGGAATGAGCATATCCGTTGTCGTTACCAGGAAAGTATGTTTCTTTCCATATTCATCAAAGTAACATGTTATTTACTCAGTGTCATCAAAAGCTTGAAATATCATATATGTAGATGCTGTCTTCAATATAGTATATTGTCTTCTTCCACATAAAAACAATAATTTTTACATACTTTACAAGTTCATGCACTTATTTTATTTACAGTATATAATAAGATATTTCCAATTCTTTCTTAATCATTAGACTCATCATTGTGTGGCAGTATTTTAACAAAGAAACTGGACCAATTTGGGGGACGAATCTCAACTTGTGGGTCACACGACCAAGCAGAAAAATTCCTCCCTTATTACACGACGATTCAGTTTTCGAAACGACGGGTCTGAAAATCTTCTGCTGATGGCCAATGCCCAATATAACGATACAGTTTGTGGTAATGGTTTGATGTAAAACAGGAAGAAGGCTGTTTCATTTTGACGGACTTAAATTCTTCCTATTAGGTGTGTACAGCCCTACGGAGCGCCTATTAAAATCGACCTATTCGTCCGTCTGTCCGTACTTGTTAAACAACTCTAGAATTGATAAACCGATTATGATTGAAACGGATGTTGGAGAATTAAGAAAAAGTTGTTGAGTCATATTGGTTTTAATTTAGATCGGGAAATATTAAGGACCGCTTTATATGAGATCACAAATGCTTTTTGAGTTCATCTCAATAAATACTATCAAAAACTGTTGTACAGATGGATTTGTTAGCTGACTTTGGTACGCCTTCATTACAACATTAATTTCAAAGACCACCCACAACACGAACATTTTCAATAGATTCCTTATGTAATCTACACACAGTACAGGAAAAAATGCTTAAGTTATTTCAACACAGAATCGCAATCAGAGAAACAAAAAATAAAAGTTTCATTGAGTTTAGATTGAATTTAAATCAAATTCATTTTATTCCAATAATTTACTGTTCTACAGCAAGTAAAAAACAATAAAAATAATGAAGAAAAATAAATAATAATAAAAGTTCAATTCTTTTATTTGAGTGTTTGCCTAAAGCAAAATCTTATGAGATACAGAAAATATAATAATAACAATAACAATTTTCGAAAGTGGCTATTAGCATGTGGATTTTTTTAAAGAATGCACCTGTGTTTGCAGCACAAAAATATCGTCGCGTCTGCATTGATAACTTCAATGTCAAAGTTTAATTTTCCCCTGCCGTGATTTCTCAGAAATTGAAACGATGCTGTGTTCTGGTGTGAACACACCACGACCTGTCAGTTTCTGAGCTGAGCTGGCAGTGTCGTTTTATGATGCTTGACGTAAGAACACTGAGGCCAGTACATGCGTAATCAGAATGAGGAATATAATAAAGGAGTGGAAGTTGCTGGACGTTACCAGTAGCGGTCGAACCAGTGCCGATAACACCGCAATGGAGGCAAGAGTTCTTCTCCGTAAGTAGACCTAGCTTTTCTCCACTCACAGATATCTTGAAACCAAGTGCTTTAATTACTAGGCAATGCTGTTCTATTATATGTTGTTACATCGAAATACATGGGTTGTATATACCATACATTTTTTGGCAATCATTTTACACTTCCGATGACCACTGCATTGTTTCCGATCATTGAGATATGTCATGGCAATCCACCACATACAACTTTGCGATAGTCATTTTAAATCAACATGTTTCGTCCGCACGTTAAATATCTTCAGGGAGTTTCTTCGTCATATTATTTTCTAACGCATTCTATCTTTTAAACAATTTGTTGAAGATATTTAGATAGAAATTTAATATTATGCTATGTATATTAATTTTGTGGCTTATTACATAGATATGTTCTTCTGTTCTTTGTTCTCAATGTCCCGATTTATTGATATTTAATCTTCTGCGCCTATAGGAGGACGTTAGAGAAGACTGCTTATTTTTAATGAAATCACAAAATTTCCTTTTTACTGCGTTAAGAGAAATAAAATTATGGTGTTAACATATTCGAATATTAGCATTCCTCTGACATTCAAGCACACGTAAGCGAACAGTGATTTCGGATTATGTACTGCATTAACTGAATCACACGGTGTATTTAAATGTAATATGTCGCACAATCTTTAGTGGAAAAATATTCATACTTACATCCGGAATAAGATACAGACGACAGGCACGATACAAATTACATGAAACTCTTATGCAGGCCTATATTGCACATGACACTAAATTTTCAGAGCATTAATTTTATAATACGCACTGATATAAAAGAGTCGAGCAAACACGATAGTTATTATAGATGCCTGAATGTACTTACAATATTAAAATATGATTAATAACGTCAGTAGACACTGAGAAATTGATTTGCATAAAAATATTTCACGAAATACAGAAATCATCCACTTTTTCATCTGCAGAAATATAATAAATCAGAAAATTCTTTTAGGTAAGCAAATTTAAGGTGTAGTATATGACTTAAACATTTACTCGAAGGACTCCCATTCAAATCACGGTGTGTAACTCTTAACATTCATACATACAATATTCTCGTAGTCACATAAATATATTATTTTCTCAGTGTTTTATAAAGTGTTGATTAATGGCTTTTGTGTAATGCCAAACGTTCATTAGATTAAACTAGTCGCATTCATCCTGCCAGCTATTATTTCAAGCGACCTGTTATGGTTTCATGCTATCTCTTCTGTGGTCCTTCTGAACTTGTCCTCCTAAGCTTTCAAGAAATAATGTGACTAATGTAATAACATTTATTACAAATGTCAGGTTGTTAGCCTGCCATTTGGAATTTTATTTGTTTGAGTGTTTTAACACATGTATCAATATTCCTGAAGATGGAAACAATATGTTCCTCCGAATCGTTGGTTTCTTGTTAGTAGAATTATTTTAATGGTGTTCGGGTATGCGGAAGATCCTAACCCCCCCCCCATTTATAAATTATACCATGAGACTAGCCTTGGCGTTGTCGATTGTATGGATGTTCTAAATTAGAATAAATGCAGACGGTAGGATTCACTAAGTCGAGAATCGCATTATCGCCTACAAGAAAATTGAAAAATATAGCTATATTACTCCAGCGTAGATTGAAGCCTACGCATTTTTCAGATACTTCTACAGTTAATTAATTAAATCTGAAGTACTTCGTCTTAATGTATACTTGATGTTTCTGGAAATTTCTTCTCATAGTTACTGCCTTGTTGATGGCTGTCGATGGCAGATGGATAGTAGATGGTGATGGGTTTTATCACTTGCCGCCCGTCTGCGGTTCAGATGCTCGTGTATATAGCAGCATTCACGAACTGGAGTACGCTAAATATATCACAGGGATAGAAGGTAAGGAGACTTATGACAATTTAAAAAATATGCCCAAAGGCATTTAACGCTTCTAGAAAATGGCTATAGGATCGCCCTAAGATTTCCTCGAGGGTCAAGCCAATATAGCGTGAAGTTGAGCAACCTTAATATCTGAGCGCTTTCTAACCACGCGTTCATGATGAGTTTTTGCTATAGAGGCAAATTTATCTTTGTTGGTTAAATATATCTACTACTGCGATACAATATCACGATTTCACAGAAAAATACCAGTCCGGAAGCACGGGTCGAATAATTATTTTTACTCTCTGGTCCAGTGAGGCTGATTAAAATTCACCGCTGCCTAGACAGACTTGAAAAAAAACTGTTTATTAAATGCTAATTAAGTATAAATTACTTTTGCCGACTGGAACATTAGCAGGAAACGTAAACATAACAGCATGCACGCATACTGCATTTAATTTGAGTGAAATTAAAACGAACAGAAACACACACACACACACATATATATATATATATATATATATACGAGGTGCGATCGGAAAGTTTCAAGACTGCGCCTATAAAAACCCGTACACTTATCTCAGATATTAAATTCATCCATCACCCTCGAAGTAGTTCCCTTGGGAGTGAAAACAACGATCCCAGCGCCGCTGCCAAGCCTGGAAGCATCCCTGGAAATCTTTCTTTGTCAGCCTGTCAAGCACCATTTGCGATTCTGCCTGAATCTCTTCTATCGTCTCAAATCTCCTTCCCTTTAGCTGAATTTTCATCTTTGGGA
>NW_019059583.1:61845-74530 GCF_000696155.1 Zootermopsis nevadensis
TCAGACAGGATGCGTCGCATGGGGGGTTCTTCCTTTAGAATCAGCTGACAGGTCCCATAGCCTATCCCAGCAATGTCGCACAAGTCGTTGATGGTACGACGTCGATCTTCGTGAATGGCCTGCCGAATCTTCGTACCATTTTCGGGCGTTGTGCTCGAAGATGGTCGTCCAGAACGCTCGTCATCATGGACAGAGGTTCGGCCCTTTTTAAAACGTGAATGCCACACAAAAGTTTGTGCACGACCCATTGCGGACTCCCCAAATGCTTGCTTTAGCATTTCATAGGTTTCCGTAGCCGTTTTGGCGAGTCTTTGGCAAAATTTGATGCACACTCTTTGTTCATGAAAATCCGCCATTCCGAAATCGCAGGAGGGTCGGTGTAATGCACTACCAAAACGCCCGTAACTAAGAAACAAATGCTAATTCGATGATGCCGGCTGGCACACTAATTCACTATGAATGTAGGCCGCACCCCCTAAAGGTAGAAGCTCGTACTACATCCGGTTCGCCATCTATTGACACAGTCTGGAAACTTTCCAATCACACCTCGTATATTAGACAGTATGTCTGTCAAAGACGTTGGTAGGTTCTTATAAGTCTACACGGCGCCACAACATAGAAGATCAGTCAATTGTAATTTGATATAGCTCATCATTGTAAGACCAGTATTTTCATTGTAATAAAATTAAATAACATCGCGTATTTGTCATCGCAATCTTTCGCTGAATAGCGTTAATTTTTAGGCTAAATAAAACGAATTAGGCCTATCAGTATGTGACGATGCTGTCCTTATTAACATTCTCTGATTTTTAACGTGTACTTACAGATTTGTATGAGGTACCATTTAGTCACTGTGAAAACCAGGCATCAACGAACCCAGCCATCGTTAATCCTACAGAACCGGAGTGGAAGAAATTCGTATTCCCACTTCATTTCAGAACAAAGGACGAAGGTTCAAGATTATATCCTAACAACCAACCTAGGAAGTTTGCGCTAGGTGACGACAGCGAGCATAGAGATGTGCCGTACATTAAGGCGCAGCTTCAAAAAATGACGAAACAACCTCACGAAGTACGCTATCATAATTACAACGAATTTCGATATGAGGCTCCAGAATCTAGAGAATCTCAGATACATCGTTCAGCCCTAGTGTCTCGTGAAGACAATCTGATACAACTCAGTCCTCGTATAGGCGAAAGTTACCTGAACACACAGCTACCGACTCGCTTACAAAATCCAAATATCCGACGGAATGATTTCGCTTATCACCAGTCTATTATTCCAAACCATCCACTGGACTTGTTTGCACTTGCAGCACAACATAAACAAAGTGGAAGATATCCATACGTAACCTACGAACAAGTGCAATATAACACAGAAAACTCACCAATTGAAAATCAATACACAGCTTCATACATTTCGCCATCGTACAATGAAACGAATGACTCTAAACCATATTTAAAACAATGGCCCGAAATAATAAGACACCGATATTCAGTTCCAAATCATGAAATAAACAAATATCTTCGCCAGTCCATAGATGATTCTGCTTATGTTTCACGAAAGAACCATCAACTCACAAAACAGAAATATCAAAAGATTGAATATCTGTTGACAGGAATAACGCGTAAGAAAAATCAACAAAAACCGCTTGAACAAGCAAAGGGATATCCAGATGATAAACAGATGCCTGACCAGACTCCAGTAATAAGCCAGCGAATAGGCACAGATTTGCTGCTTGCCAATTTTGCAGAGGGGCAGAATGAAAACACAAGTGAGAGCCAAAGCAACGATTTCGATACAAACATTCAGCACTCAGAAAACACTAAGCAATCAACGTGTCTTTGTGGCCAGCCTAAGTCAAATGCAGACTCCCTTAATGATCACGGTTCATTCGCAAACCAGCAAATAGGCAGTGAGAAACCGTCCGCAGAAATTTCAAACCGACAAAATAAAACTGAAACTGAAACACAACCCAATGACTTTGTCAGCAACATTCAAAATTCACTGAACGGTCAGCAAACTACACGTGATTGTTACAAAGCTAATGTACAACCAGAAACAATTCGTCATGAAACACCATTCATAAAGCAATCGACAGATACCGACGTAAAATCCGCAATACTTCCAACCGAGAAAAAACCACAAATAGGTGTTTCAGCTACCGGCATTCAAAATTCATTAAACAGTCAACAATCTTTGTATCCTTATAAGCAAGAAGTACAAGAACAAATTCTTAATCCAATCCCTTTAACACAGAAACCAGTAGGCGTTGGTATCATTCCCACAGAGATTCCAGCAGAACAAAATGCAACTGAGAACGGGACACAAATCAACTCCTTACCTACGAGTATTAATAATTCATTAAACAATCAGGAATTAGTACAAACGGAATACATCCACAGCCCAACTTCTCTCGAAAACGAACCAAAAGGCGTTAACACCTCCACAGAACGTAGCTCGAAACTAAATACAACTTTGAGCGATACACAAACTAAGTACTTACCTACCAGCGCACAAAACTCAGAAAAAACTCAACAACTAATTGTGCCTTCTAAGGGAGAAATACAAACGCAAAATATTAATATTCAAAGTCCCTTCATACACCAGCCAACAGGCGTTGATGTCGTCCTTACACAAGGTCCAACCCAACAAAATACAACTGACAACGAAACACAAGACCATGAAATAGCAATCAGTATTCAAAATGCATTAGATAATCAACAATCAAGACAACAATATAAAGCGCAGGCAAAGCACATTCGCCAGCCCACAGGAAATAGTGAAGAGCTCCCAGATGTTCCAAATATAACTGGCAATGAAACACGAACCAAAGAATTCTTAGACAACGACCAAAATTCATTGAACAAAACAGCCAACAGCCAACAAGTACCACAGCCAGAAGACATTCCTGGTAAAATTCCTTTCATAGACAAGCCAATAGGTATTAATCAAAATGTAACTGACAACAAAACACGAATCAGCAACTTAGCTACCGACAATCAACAGTCATTAAACAGTCAATCATCATTATACTCTTATAAGCAAGAAGAACATCAACCTTACCAACAAATTTCTACTTTAGCTCCATTCACGCAAGAGTCTGAAAACGAAAGTGAAACTAAGGGTTTAATTAGCAACGTACAAAACCCCCCATTAGATCAGACAGGGAATGTGACTAATGAAACCACAATAAGTGAAACAAAACTTTCTCATGATTCTGAAGCAGAAACTGATAAACTGATTATTAATGTAACACATACGAACGATGTGACAAATATTAAGCAATCTTTCATTTATCTTCAAAAGTCTAACACAACAGACGAAATCAATGATAACAAGACTAATACACCTGGTGTGAAGAATGCATCCAATACACTGAAACCAACACCTAATAAGCCAAGTAATCAAAATCCAGAACGTCAGAAATCGGTTCCTCGGAGACCAATTACTCGAAAAATTTTCATACGATTACCAGTCATTCCAAAGCGGGCAGTTTCAGAATCAGGCGCCCTAGATCTGTCTACACCACCAACCACATCGACGCCTTCACACACCTTCGACGGAAAGCGTTCAAATTTAAGCTCTCCTGATAACATATCAGCAAGCTAAAGTGTACCAGAAGAATGTGATTCGTGAAAGGGCGTTAAAGACGTGGACCTGCAGATCTGGAATGGAGTTCAGCCAATTTATTAGGCTCGTATATTTAAATATTATTGTAGTCATTAGCATTCACTATTCCTAAAAACGTGTCTTATATTTAATTTTAATTGCATACATTTCAATGTTTTTGTGTAGATTACCTCGTTATTTAATGAACAATCTAGCACTTGTCTGCAACAGTGTCTATTACTTGGGGAATAAATTATTAAATCTCATGAAACAAATGAAAGTGTCTTTATAAATGGAGTTACACACAATATAACAAATAAAATACGCTGAAACTTTGTTGTTATTACCTTATATTCAAATGTATTTTTTATCTTGGATTAAAGTTTTACATATTAGCTTAATTTCACTCAATCATTATGTCTCTAGAACATATGCCTGAGACTTGTGTCATATTTAATTA
Organism: Zootermopsis nevadensis; assembly: GCF_000696155.1. The sequence continues at coordinate 65,918 of NW_019059583.1, forward strand.
CGGTAATAGTAAAATAAAACTGTTTCATGGCCATATGGGATGTTTTGATTCAGGTTTCTCATCTGTCCGAGCGGAAAATTGACTCGACCTTGAAGCCGTGTCGTTTGCTCAATGCAAAAAAATATATATCTTATGATAGATATGCAAAGTTGAGGGCTGTTTAACCAAATGCATTGGAAAGTAAACTCTTGAAAAAATAAAACACTTATTTTTACTCTGTGATTATTTTGACAAAACTTACAATAAAATAGTGGTAACTTCTCGCCTTATCTTCAAATAATAGTGTCCATTATATAAAACATATAAGAAACTCGGAAATAAATATACAGGATTTGAGGTTTTCACGGCGGTGAGTTTGAAGATGGCTGTCTTCAGGGTTGTTGCGTGTGTAGTCTGGTGGAAGTTTACCGACATTTCAGAGATCCTTGCTGCCTCCATCATCAGGGCTATGAATTCATCGCCCTGATGATGGAGGCAAACTTCTACCAGACTACATGGCGCAACAACCCAGAAGACGGCAATCTTCGAAAGTAAATAATTTGACTATCCTCATCATACGTGTTTTTTAAATTTGTTTCACAGATTGAGATACAAACTATTTTAGGATATTTAATTGTCGTGTCTATGTTTAAGAGTTAGCAATGTATCGTTCTTATTGGAAGAGTATTTGTATATGTGGTTTTAGTTGTTCGTAATAGTTCCACGACGATGTCAATATTTTGTAAAATCATGCTGCGATATATTTTCCGAGTTATTTTTTGCACCTAATTTATTGTACGTGGTAACCTATATGTCAAATTATATTTCTCGTGAACCGCCAGAACCAAACACTCGATGTTAGGAAACTCCCCGCGTAGTTTCTGTAGTACAGAAGTTGCTAGTTTCTGACTCGAAGAAAACTGAAGTTTCTGAATATCTCTGCATCCTGTACACAAGGAATCGATAAGTAACGGGGCATCGATTTCATGACTTAGTATTAAACATCGGAGCATCGGAGCCTGTTCAACGACACTTCTTATAAAATCGTCTGTTGTTCCTTTGAGCGGACGAAACGCCAAGTCTTTCCATAGCTTCGGGTCTTGAGATACTTCCTTCCACCTCTTGTTCACATGCTGGATAGATAAAACCAAGTCCTCCACGCGGCAGTACGAGAAGATTTCCAGCAATATCTCGTCTGGAAAGCTGTCGATTGTGTTTATAGGTATCATTACTGAAGACTAACTTCTTCAAGATTCTGAAAGACAAATGTATACGGTACATCGGGCTCAGATCGTCATAGGCTACACATCTTTCATATTCTAAACTCCGGAACTCAGTTAATTTGCGTTTGCTTCCTGTCAGAAAGAAGGACAGTGAGAGAAAGGAATATGCATAAAGAAAGTGAGAAAGAAATATATATAAGAAAAGGGAGAGAAAGAAAATGATAAAGAAAATAAGAGAGAGACATGAAGTATGAGAGAGAGGAAAAGCAATATGGAGGAAGGATAAGGGTCAAAATGTAGGTAAAAATACATGAAACTGACGAGTGTATTTTCAAAATCTACGCTGAATAAACTTTCTTTATTAAAGAGTGTAGAAATATGTTCCAGAGAAACGTGAGGTAGCATGAAGACGGCTGTCTTTTGTGTTGTAGCGCCGAAAGGAGCCAAATGAAAGCTTACAAATTAGTGGAAAGCTTCAGGGGAAAGAGAAAAAATTTCGTTAATGGGCACTTTCTGTGTGGCCAAGATTATAAAATGCGTAAAGGTTAAGGGGCACAAAAGCAACCATAGCACCCGCAATGACAAAAATGCATTTGAATTCTGTATAAATAATGCAAAATTTGCAAGACTTCTGTCCCGATGAAATACGCAAGCCGTGAATCGACGTGACTGTGAAGGCTATTCCATAGAAGAATGAGAATGCTTAACTACATCGTGACTACCTTCTACAATCTTATAAAAATCTTACACTTAATTACGTGCGTTTTTTCGTACAAAATACGTGATCACGTGACGTCCGATAATTCGTTATTCCGAGACAGTTGTCTTTATTAGTTAAACGTGTTCATACACCCAAGAAAAGATTTCGGTGAGAAGGTAGAGAAAATAAAAAATAAATGTTAAATCTTTAAGATATTTATCGTATTAATTAAATTGTAATCACAATGGAACAAGACATTGTGTATCTGACGAAATAATTGGTACTTGTTGGTTATCGGGACACAACACGAAAGAGTCGAATATCTTGACCTGCTTATCCAAATAAAATATAAAAATTTATCATTTATTGAAATAAAATATTATAACTTTCAAGCATATGTCATTTATCCACACACATTAACCTAACCTAACCTAACCTATTTTAAAGCGATGTGTCCCGATAACCTACAAGTACCAAATAATTTATTATCTGTTAATTGTAACCTGCACCCAAATACGATGCCATCGTGGCGTATGAGAGAGTGGTAATAATGCACTATGCGATCTTAATTTTTATATTAGACGTATGGTTTATCGACTTCAAACCCCGACCTCTTTAACCCATAAGAATGTGCGAACTTGCTTGACGAGATGGTGAAGAACAAAACAGTCAGTCATTTCATTAACAGCTATCCAGGCTCAATAAGCTATTTCTGCGATGAAATAAAAATAAACTGTTGGCGTCTCCGTAATATTTATATTACAAGTAATCATGACGCTTGTAAGTTACGTATGGCGACTGTATTTGAAAAATGAATGAAGGGTCAAAACAATTTACTTTACACTCCTATATATACATGTATAGTACAGTAGTTATAAGTATTTACCACCTCAAAATTACAGAAGAGGGTAGAAACAAGTAGTAGAATTTTGGTTATTTACAAAGTTGTATTGATGGTTCGCTCCGATTCCCAATATAGTACCTGTGTCCAACAGGATACAAAAATTAAAGATAAATCAGCGAGTCCTTTCACTGACAGAATTAATATTAATAGAAAACTCTTCTTAAATCAATTTTTACCAACGTGCTAAATTTTAACTACTACACTAACACGCACTAACAATTTTCTCTTCAAACTGACGCCACTAACACTTACGCTCAAAACAGCTCATTCCAGTTTTAGACACGTGTAATTTTATAAAGCAACACCAAAAATGAAAGTTTTTAAATAACAGCTTTGGATTTAATTTCGAACAGTGAATAAAATACTTACAATTGGACATATTTTCTGCAGCTATACGCCGTGGCGTATTCGTCTGTTTGTTTACATCTCAACTACTACCTACAACGTGCGCAGTAAGACTGGGATATGCGCAGTTCCTGACGATATGGATCCGTCCCGCTGAAACAAGAATAGAACAGACGAGGAGGGCAGAGCATAGTCCACTCAGGAATTCTGTAAAACCTGTCGCTTACCCAAACTGTATCCCTGTGAAGACTACCATTCCAGTGACTGTACTTGGCGCAGCATGGACGTATGGGCGTATTGTAGCACCATGAATAAACTCCAGGGTGCAAATATGAAATTTTCGTACACAGGCCTATAGACCTAGACAGTTTACGAAGACCCGTATAATGAAATTTCGTTCACACGAATTTTTATATTGAAGGGCAAACCCTCCGTGTGGCTCGCAATCAGAACAGGAACTCATCCTAAATCTTCAGAACAAATTCCATCAATTAATCAAACAAATAAGAAGATGAAACCAAGAAATTGTTGTTATTGTTCCACTGTTCACAAAAATAATTTGGTATTTTATAGCATACATAAATATCTAGTGTTTCTTTTGCTTGAATGTTCCGTTTTAGGCAACAAAACTCTTCATTTTTAATCTTTATTACCACTATAACATTAAGTTTCTCGGAAATAGCGACTCGCTTTACGACGTTTCGCTTTAAAAACTCTCTCCAGCATCGTAACTGTTCATGAGAGTGGTTACTGAGAACGCGAAACAGTCCGGATAAAAATTAAAAAGTCGTGTGTGAACTGAGTAGGCGTTCAAATCTACCGCTTATTCTGACAGAAGCGTGTTTCAAATTACACCGCATCAGAAACTTTATTATGAAATGTTAGATCGAAACAAACTGGTTGCGTAAATAAACTTCAGTTATGTAGGATTTGAGGTTTTCACAGCGGTGAGTATGAAGAGAACTCCCGGAGAGAAATTAGAATTCAGAGACGAGAAATGTAAACGTCAGAAAACATAAAATGATGATAACGAGACAAATAAAAATAAAATAAATGTTAGAATGTATGTATATTTTATTTATTTGTGTTACATTAATGACTGACAGTAGCTCAAAGCACGTTTAACGTAGGGAAATAAATACAAAAACGAACAGGACTAGAAACGAAATGAGGGAAGGAAATTATCAGCAGCAACGAAACGTCATGCAAAACCGATAGCACACACCGGAAGTTTGTTGCTATGGTTACATTTGTACGTATGATTTATCGAACTCGTTTACAAATTATTTTCCCTTTTCTGTATGAAAGTAATCCGGATTTATGCACTGTGAAGAGGAACCTCAAGTAGGTGTCTGCAATACCTCCTACCAGCCGATTAATGCTCCTAGCGTAGACGAAAGATAGCGTACCTTCAGTTCTGACATGACGCCTGTCACTGTGTTGGGGCTGCAGCCTGTTTATTTAGAAGTAGACGCTGTGAGGTCCACAACGAAGTCCAGGACATGGCAAGAGCTGTTGTGGGCGCAAGTGTGCGATTACTGCGAGAAAACTACTTTGCACGGATGGCGGTATCTGACAGAGCCTGACAGACACAGAGTGGAAAGGTAATGTGTTCAGATTCTACAATATTTTATACCCCAATTCCAGGCTGTGGATCGCTATTCTAATAATGTCCCATCGCTTTCATTCTCATTTCGAAATAAAGAGTTTTGTTTTTTTCGTGCATTGACAAGCCTATGTGAAACAAATGTTAAATGCAATTAAAACCTATGTGAAACAAATGTTAAATGCAATATATAACAGAAAACCTTCCAAAATAATTCAGATCAAAGTAAAAGAAAACAATTTTGCTCGTTCTTTTGTGCACTAAAGAGGAATGTTATGGAATGAACATTAGAACTCATTGAGGAAATATTAGAATAACGCGTTTGAAACTTTGATTTGAAAACACGTAGGAAAGACAGCAGTTAGACAAAATGAGCTTCCAGGGGAAAATGATCCTACATTGAATCATATATAAATAGTGTGACAGAAAGCGTAATGGATTCAAGTGACTTCGAATAGGGGCACCAGTAACAAATCTTTGGGTGCATATAAGACAAAGAATGTCTTGACTAGTTGAGAAACTATTAGCTTCTAAAGAAGGACTCTATAGTGTGTTGCGCAGACAGATGGACGAAGGTGCATATGTGGAGACAGGTGAATATAAGGACAGACAGACAGATTAACAACCAGTTGATCAATTAGTCAGTTATATCATTTTACAATGGATTTAACTACGTTCTTAATGCACATTCTTCACTGAAAACAAAGTGTCTGAAAGTAAGATGCTCGGGAAATAAGTAAAGAATTTGAGATATATTCGACTTTGTGATAAATCTTGGTGAGATGTGCTGTGAGGATGGCAGGGGGGGGGGATGAAGCTGGCTCAGCATAATATTCAGTGTTGTTCTATGGTACTGATGATGATCAAACGTCACGTTAAGTTTCTGAAGCTGACACTTTTAGCAAAGGATACTGTCGTTGCAGACGCAAATTTAAATACTGTTTACGTCAAATTCGAAGTGTAAGTAGATGTGAACAACATCAATTACGAACTTTAATATAAGAGCGTTATGTATTAGTAAGGAACTTGAATCGGACGATGGAGGAATGTCATAAAATGTAGTAGGATTTAGGGGAAAAATATTAAACAAATATTCATTTTACACAGGTTACTCTGGGTGATAATTCAGTTTCTCGCCACTTGGGGAGTTATTTTTATAATTCTGGATGTATGGAGTGAATATGTCAACTCGCCGACAGTGACAACTGTGGACTCCACCACATACCCGATATGGAACGTTCCCTTCCCTGCTATAGCCGTGTGCAATATCAACAAGATCAGCCGTTCGGCAACTTGGAATCTCGCTCAAAACCTGTACGTCACAGAACAAAATTAGCATAATTTTTATTTACTACCTTAATTTCAAAACATCTATTGCCATGTAAAATTTGAGATTTTCACAGCAGTGAGTTTGAAGATTTCTGTATTCTGGGTTGTTGCGCTGTGTAGTCTGGTCGATGTTTTAGAATCACCCTGATGACGGAGGCAGTATGACCTCTGAAACGTTGGTAAACATCGACCATACTACACAGTGCAACAACCCAGAAGACAGAAATCTTCATACTCATCGCCCTGATGATGGAGGCAGTATGACCTCTGAAACGTTGGTTAACATCGACCAGACTACACAGCGCAACAACCCAGAAGACAGAAACCTTCTTCTATTGCCATGTTTCGCTACAAATAGCGCAGATACAGCAGCTCCCAAGGGGGCGATAATAAAAGATCTCCTACGAGTAGAAATCAAGTTACTCGTATTTCATGGAATTGAGACATTATGATATTCTCGCCTCTCTACTAAGTAATCCCCGAGAAGAAATTTACTTAACGCGACGCGAATTGAAATGGATCTTAACTAGAAAAAGCGTCTGATTATCTGCTTATAATATGCCACAATGCTTAAAGACAGTTAATACCTGGTAGAAAGTTCTGGTTAAAAATAAATAGGTCTCCACCATAATTGTAGGTAACCCTTGAATTCGAAACTGTAACCCTAAATAAATTTTTAAAATCACTTTATTATCCCCACTTATTAAAACATTTTAACCCAACATTATTTCTCGATTAGAATTTCACTGCGACGTATGTATCATGCAAGGAATTAATGTCACCTTTTCGACGGAAATTGAGTAAATAATTAATAAACCCATGCTGGTTTGTATTTATCGTGCCACAGTAGCAAAAGCAAGACCTCTGAGTAATTGCTGAATGGCATGGCAATTTGCATTTCCCTTATCAAAACTAGCAGAATGAATTATCTGTCGATAATTCATTTATATATCTCGATCGAGGTCATCGGCGTTTTGACGCTAAGTAGCCTTGTAAATGGTTACCAACTTTTTGGAGAAAAAGTGACTAATTCATGTCATACAGATGAGAAAGATACGGTCCTCCGAAATGATAGCAATTACCTACAGATTACAAGGTATTACAATGTATAAGACTATGACCAGCATCTTTAAAGTCAACAAATTTCAAATCTCACTTAACTATGAAGCTACTGTCATAAGTAGGTCATCATACATTTCATATTTAATTCATTAAAAGGATAGTTTTAAAATATATTAAAATTGTCCGTCAATCACAATAAAGTAATATAAGATAATTAAATGGTTAAAATATTATCCTTTGTTCCGTATCGAGTACTCGATTTACATATGGAACATTCTCGACATGTTTCGGCTTTCATAGAGCCGTCATCAGGTGTATGTTATAAACTCTTAATTCAATTACTAATTTTTAATTTTTTAATTTTCTGATCATTTCTTCGTTTTTAATATATTTTAATACTATTTAAATGAAATCACAATATGACGCAATATATTATATGTCATTTGCTGTCTGTTTTCTACGAAAGGAATAATGACGGAATATGGTAGCACTTTACTGTGAGGTGTACAGAAGTTGGCAGAACGTATAAAAGGAATATAACATGTTCCTTGTAGGATGTGATATTTCCACGGCAGTGAGTCTGAAGATGGCTGTCTTCTGGGTCGTTGCGCCGTGTGGTCTAGTAGAAGCAGGAAGGACCTCTGAACGTCGGTAAACTTCTACCAGACTACACGGCGCAACAACCCAGAACACAGCCATCTTCAACATGCTATTTAGCACATAAAATTAATGCTCTTAAATCTAATTCATTCCAATGCCGTGATTAAACTGAAATATGTATAAATCAATAGCAGACTTTTTTTCTCTCAATGACGACTGACGAATTTATCTCCTTCGGCTTTAGGTCAACTTACCACACTTTTACTCTCACTTGTTACTTGCTACATAAATATTCGTTGTTTAAATACTTTTTCTTTCCCTCAAGGGATTTAGATATCCATTAAAACCAAATATTTAATTTAATAATAAGAAAAAATGAATTAAAATTTACTTAACACAGTATAAAACATGGTTGTTACTATAAAAATTAATTTTCAGTCTTTTGCAGTCTAAAGCACCTCGATAATATGGAAGAGTAAACAAGTATTTCTAAAAATACGTGCATCTACTCTATTCTCGCCTCAGTTTGTAAATCTACACTCTATCATGTAACCTCCATGAGCATGCAGAAATGTAATTTATACACATTTACGAATTATAAAGATACGAAATTAAAATGTTGTTATTTCCACAGGAGCAAATCACGTAACGTTTCGGCAGAAGAATTATTTAGCTTGATGCAGTACCTCGGACGTCTTTATGACCATGACCCGGATGACATCAAAAAAATGCAAAAACTGCACAGTATATTGGCAGACAAAAACGAAAACTACGATGTGGACTCCATGATGAAGAACGTAGGTCCAATTGCAAAATCACCTTCTACGCCCCCATGCTTTCTACATATGCTCCTTTAATACTTCAT
>NW_019059583.1:74575-95068 GCF_000696155.1 Zootermopsis nevadensis
GGATGTTTGTACCATTTTTCAGCAAGGTTGACCCTTCGTGTTACAATGCAGACGACTTACAAATTAAGGAGTTTGACGACATTTTCCACATCGTAGCTTAACCAGGCCAAGGCACAAACCCGTTCGATTCTCTCTACCAAGTTTGTGTCTCGGCGCTTCTTTAGAATAAATTGCAGAAGCTAAATGTAATGTATTACCATGTAACGTGGTCACTAAAAGCCTAATATACACAAAACGCAAAATTAGCTACAAGCGTATAAGTGTTGCAAGAGGTTTCCTGTTTCATTTCATTTCATTTTATTTTTATTTAATTTAATTTGTTTTATTTCATTATAATATAGTTTACATATATATTTTAATATTTTTAATTTACTTTATACTAATAGTTTCATTTATTTGTTTTATTTATTTTATTGCATTTTTTGTATTTTGTTTGATATATATTGTTGATTTTATAATATTTTATATATATTATTGTAATATTTTTATCTTACTGTATTTTATTTTGCTATATTTTATATTTCACTAGAAACCAAGATATCTGAAATATAACATCATTGACATAATTTTAACTATTTTAAGGAAATGCAAATAATTCCAAGTACTATCCACACTCTTAAAAAACCGAGTTGTAATTAGTATGTGCTTTAATACTGCAGTGCAAAATAATGGGAAAATCTGAAATAGTGCTTAAAATACATTTTTAAGGAAAATGTGGCAAAGTAGAATATAATTTGCATAGTTAATTATGTTTACTTCATTACGCGGAAGTATCAGCACATCTGTACTGCTGTGGTGTTTCAATATGGATTCTGTGATACATACATTCAGTTCGTCAGTCACTTGGTCTCAGGTATCAAACTGTGTTAAAACTGTTTCAAACCGTTTCGTAATAATATAAGAAACAGGTTGTCAATATCGCTTGCATTCCATTACAGCCCAGAACGTAAACATTCTCTGAAAACTAAATGCCACATTTGTGTCCTTATGAAAATTATACATCTGAAAAGTTAGAGTGGTGTCTATTTTGTTACGTAAGTGTTAAACATTGTTTGAAACACTAAGGCACGATACACTCCAATTCATCAGTGGCTTGACGATTGTCTGTAGCACTTAAGTTTCGTTTCTTTGGTCAGCTGACTCCTCAGTGTGACCAGCTTCTGGTACGTTGTCGTTGGATGGGCGTAGTTAAGGACTGCTCAGAGATGTTCAAGATGAGAAAGTCAATGGAAGGCTATTGTTGTTCCTTCAATTACATTCGGTCTTCGGATGACTTCGAAAGGTAAGGGGAGGTTCTCTTTTTCTTTGGATGACAGTACACTACAGTTGCAAAGTATATTGGTATAAAATTAATACACTTAATGTTAAATTATACGACAAACAAAAGAAAAGTTCCATTCCTCTGCTCACAGGTTTAACAGCGATAATTAACTGTAGTGGATTTACAACGAAAATTTCACAATACTGTTCACGTCAAATGCTAAAAATTTAAGGATTTTCGTTACCAGGCAGATAACCTGGGCATGACGCGGAATAGATGACAGATTTGAATCGTAAAATTTAAAGAGAAGAGATCACTTGTGACTCCTACATACAAGTTTGCGCATTATATTAAAACAAATCTTAGATAAAAGTGATGTGACGACATGAACACCGTAATCAACTTTCTGACTTCATAAAAGCGGATAATTTATTGACCAACTGATCGACTACGTATTAGCTTCCGAAGAGGCGCTATGCTCTTTGGAATTAATTTAGTACATACTGTACGTTACCAGAACAGTTTCAAATGTAATTATAAGCATACAGCAAGCTTCAAACATTCATCAGAAAGAAACTGTTTCAATAAATTTACGTAGAATCATTTGTAAATCAGCACAATTTTATGCACGTTCCATTTAATAGACTGTGCCTTAATTTAGAGGACTGCTATAAGAATGTTAGTATTGTGGGCAAATTCTGTGATTAAAATTACCAATAATTAATTCTGAGATACTGTTTGGACTTATATGACATCGTATCATCACGCAGTTCTTCTTTCTATGCAGACCAAACAAATACAGAATCATTATGTAATTGTTCATAATTAAGTTTAGGTACCACTTTCTTTCCAAACAACAATCTCCTTTTTAATTACATTGCTGACGACAACACTTTTATATACAGTCAATTTTGCTCGTCAAACTGTGTTGACTAATATTAGGCGTTGTTTTATCCGACAGCAACAATGAATTCGCGAATGTCTCAGAAGGGATGTACGCAACGGCTCCAGGACACTACATGGGTCTCACAGTACTCGTTAATCCACAACCTGAGGATTATTACTATCCACTTCTTTCATCTTATGGCACAAAGGTAAAGAGAGTATAAAAACTCACTCAAAATTAAACGTGAAGAATTCTGTCTTCTGGGTTGTTGCGCCATGTAGTATGGTAGATGTTTACTAACGTTTCAGAGGTCATACTGCCTCCGTCATCAGGGCGGTGAAGATTTCTGTCTTCTGGGTTGTTGCACTGTGTAGTCTGGTTGATGTTTACCAGCGTTTCAGAAGCAGTACGACGTATTTAGCTGATCGTTTCTGCTCTGTTCCAGCGTATGGAATACCACTGAACCACGAAAATATGGCTTTTTATTTTTCGTTTTTCAAAGTGTTAGCCGGGCTAACACTGCTGCCATGAACGCTCCCCCCCCCTGACAATATTAATAATAGTTGAATAAGACAAGACGCGAATTAGCTGTAATTAAAATGGATAAATAGTCTGAAACAAAGTTGTTTTTGTTGTTGTTTTTTGGGCGAAGAAGTCAAAAGCTTTCATAAACATTTTACAAGCACCGGCATGTAAATAAGACCTTTTGTCGTTCGTGTCAGTTGTTGGTGTTCAACCCGAAAGACTTCCCCGACACACCCAGTGGCGGTCTGATCGAGAAACTAGTGCCTCCGAGGACCGAGGTGTTCTTCCGACTGGAAGCGACTTCGGTGTACGCTGTACCCAGCGTGCTGAACTTCGACAGGAAGCAGCGAGGTTGCCTGTTCACGAGCGAGTTGTCCACACTTTTCCTCGGCTCCTACTCCTACAGCGATTGCCTTATGAACTGTCGAATTCGGAGCATCCACACTCTCTGTGGCTGTCTGCCCTTCTATTTCCCTATTCGAGGCAAGTTCCATTCAGACACATCGATTTAAACTACTCAAACGCTAGTCTATAAACTCTAGCCGTAAGAACTGCTGAGAAACCAATAAAGGCTTTTAGATAATTATGTATACAGATTAACTAAAACAACACAAATATTGTAAAAATTTAACTGTTTATAAAAAAATTCACTTCTTTTACACCTTCGGGTGGGTCAGACAATGAGTTCTTCCGGTTTTCCTGCATATGAAATGAAAGAAACTAGAGCGCAATTAATGTCTTTGCAAATATCGATTGAACTAATCAGATAATATCGATTTTAATTACAATTTCAGGAAAAACCAGATACTGTAACCTGCTGGATATCCCTTGTCTCAACAAATATAGAGGTAAGTACGCATATTATTATTTTTTTTGTAGATTTTTAACCATAACTATTCATTGACACAAACACTCAAACAGAACGTCGTAGTTGAATGGTTAATACTCTTGCTTCGTATTCGAGAGGTCCCAACATCAAATCTAGGCCCGGAGACGACAATCTTGAATAAGGTTTTCCGTGGTTTTCGTCAGTTCCTCTAGGGATACTGCTTACATTAGTCCACGACCGCTTCCTTCAATATCCTTTCCAAGTCACTATTCACGATTACATCTCATTCGACACTACATAGCCTAGTCTGAGCTACTGAAAACGCCATTACAGAAGCTATAAGACAATAACAGAGACTGAAATGATCTATAGTTAACAGAACCAAAATGACGTGCATCGTAAGTAATGCTGACGTTCCTTAAATATTGTCGCTTTCAGCAATGTTCACGAAGTAAAAATGCAGTTTAAAAACATATTATTTGTCACAGATGTGGCAGATATTCAGACATGAAAAACGTGTAACATTTATGCCACAGAATTCGATTATTTATAGACTACCGTTCAGTCGGTCTGTTTTTTTAATAAAAACTTCGAAAATTTTGGAACGACTCTGTATCGAGTATAAAATGTCACACAATCATTCAAATACTATTCTGCACATATGAAGAAAAAGGTGAGAGCATTTTACGTACAAACACGTTAACTTAAAGAGTCGTTATTAAACGTTATCCTATTTTGTACGTACCACTAATTAATGATGGCTAAGTAGAATAGTAATATATTTAATCCCATTATATTAGCAAAATTTTCACCTTCAAGTTAGATAAGCATAAAAATATGTACTATTTGCTAAAATATCTTCCAGTGTGTCATTAAGCTGATTCATAATTTTAGATATCTTCCTTCGTCTACAAATTTTAAAAAAATATAAAATGTTTTACAAGCATACGACGTTTCGAAAGATAGTTCTGATTACATCATCACGTAAAACCATACAACAGTCATTTTGATTCATTAGAAGGATCAAGTCTCAATTCCCGGATATAATTATGGAAGACGAGCCAGATTCTGAAACGTCGTGTGTTTTTAAATTTGTTTGAATACTTTTGAAGTATTTAAATTTATAGATGAATAAACAGTCTAAGAACATTAATCAGTTTACCCCCAACCTACTTTGTCCGCGCTAAGAACCCTGTCCGTGAGTATTCGCCATTACGTTGTTGCAGAGAAGTGGTCTACCCTGCGACCCACGGAAAACATTCCTGGCTTGGCTGCAGAGATGCAAGAGTCGATATCGTGCGAGGAATGTTACCCGGCATGTTCCGACACGTCGTACCACGTGCAGACTTCCTCAGCAGACCTGTCGCAGATCCCGTATTTTCGATCCCAATTCATGTGAGTCCACTTCAAACTGGCGTTTGCCAGCTCTTACTTCTCCTCCAGTCATTAACACATGATGAAAACATTGCCCATACCGAGAAATAGCGTGTCTCCAAATTCTTCTTGAAATTTCTTTTGACTTAGTTACGGTACTAAGCTTTACCTCTGCCTCGTCCTCACCTTCTAATACAAGCATAAATAACACAAAAATAGTGTGTGGTGAGTATAATGTGTTATGAGACGAGAATAGTTGTGATAAATTATGAAACTGTGGGACAGAAGATTTGGGAGCAGTATAAACGAGGAAAGAATGTTTTTCTGCATTCTTGGGGACAGCGGATGGTGAAACAATTCATACGGAATTTAATTAAAACGTATCGATTTGTTCAAGCATTATTACGCTGAACAAACACATAACAGACATTCACACAGACAGCAATTTGCAATCCAATCCAAAGTTTTGTTCGTTAGTTTGGCTATTAATTGCTTGTTTCAGAGGTTTTAACCCCCATTGAGTTGAGTTCATTTACTTTTTCTGTTGTACCTTCTGGAGCAAAACTAAAACAAAACTGTAAATTGTGTTCCGTCGTGAGATATTTGTACTTGGCTGCTGCTGGACAGTTGTGTCAAGCCGTGTCATATATTACTGATTATGGTAACTTTCACATTGCAGGGCAAACATAACCCTGAAAAATCACAGCGTATTTCACCTCTACTTTGGAAGCAAGAACACGCTTCGTTTGAAACAAGATGTGCTGTATTATTGGTATGACCTGCTAAGTAAGTTAACTCAGACATTCATTCTCCTCTACTTAGAACTTAGAACAAACGTAATCTTAAAAGGTAGCATCCTGTTCTGTATATTAATCTTTAAAGTTCTATGAATACCGTCTACATAACTATGCAAATGTATATTTCAGTTACAATAGAGGAATATTTGCACTTCATGTTTCGTCAACGAGGAATCATCGGATGTTCAGGTATACGTACTAAACGACACTGACATACATTAAAATTTATAATTTACGTAGCAGATGAGTATGTGTGGATTCATATTTACAAAATAAGAGAAAATACAGTAAAAAAAATAAGTAGCTAAAAACTTATTAAAATTTTCAAATAAATAAAACAGTAATACTAAGTATAACAAAATTTGAACTGGAGTCTTCTTTTCTGCGTTATAAAATGAGGTTTCGTAGATTGGTTGTTCGGCCTTGAAGACTATGGAATCATTAATTTAAACTCAGCCACCTTAGATTCTTAATTTCACTGTATATCTTCAACCACAGATAAGAAATCTGCATCATGTGGCCGTTTCGTCGATGTTCGTCGTAACCGCACAAGAAAAGTATAGAAAACATCAACAGCCTCAGTCTTCAAGGCCTTACAACTGGCCGATGACCTAGATCGAAGCAAGGATGTTAATCCTTATTTGCACCGATGACCTGGAACGAAGCAAGGATGTTAATCCTTATTTGCTGATTGAGGTTTCTCGTATTTTAGGTAACTTCGGCGGAATCTGCGGTCTCTTCGTGGGTTTTAGTCTCATCAGCATTGTGGAGTTCGTCTACTTCTTCACACTGAGACTCTTCTTTGTTGTGAGGGACACCAAGGAGGAGGATACCAGAGACAAAATCGAGTCTCGGAACAAAATTACACGCCGTGCTCACAACAATGGAAATATTTATTGGAGAGAAATCATGCCACGCCAAGTTGCATCTCGCTACTGAATTAGTCCGACTGTGGCGTCTAAGCAGTTCTTGTGCATATTCACCATTCTATCCTATAGGTAACGGTGTGTATTTACCCCAAGGTATAACCTTCCCCCACTACACAAACATAGACGCACGGTATCTTTAGAGTGTACCTAACTACAGGAACAAATTATACTTAAAATTAAATATGACGACTTACACAAAATGTGTGTAATTTCAGCTTTGCACTTCGTTAAACGGTTTACCCACAGAAATTCAATCATAATATTGTTCATATTTTGTTTGCAAGACAATCTCCATTTGTAGATTACGAAAATGGAAATAATTCTTAAGACACGTTTTATCTCCGTTAAAGATACACTTAAGAATACTAATTATTTTTGTTCTATAGAAGGCTAAAAATTCACGAAACATTATGTTCACGTTTAATTAACATTCATGGCTCCAAAGTAGTTGCTTTTTATTGGGGGGCTGAGTAAAAATAGCAGAACATCAATTATGTTTCCATGCACTGTTTATCATATAAGCCTATGCAGATCACATTTTCAATGTATTATATTATTTCAATGTGAGTGTATAGAGTAAATTAGTTAACAGCACTGTATGGACCGTAAAATGTATTTACTGTACTAATAAATTCATCACGAGCAAGAAAACACCGCCTATTAAATGCATGATCCTTCCTACAAACAAATATAGGAACATTATGTCGATATGTTTATTTATGTTTAAGTTTGTTCTGTTTCCAGAAGACATAGGTCTCATTGCTTACAAACGCCATAAAAATTTTGGCTAGAAATCCTGAAGTGAACAGACAATCCAGGCATAGAAATGAGGTTAACATTGTCGTACGTCTTAAAGTAAGGCATTAGAACGCGAACTGGATTAAACTGGCTCAGGACAGAATCCAGTAGCGTATTCTTACTAATACAATAACAAAACTTCGAATTTTGAGCATTTATTGACCAACTGGGCGACTATTATCTTCGCAATAAAGTCCCAATAATATCCCCATGGAGTTAGTAAATTAGCCTCAAAAACAATTTTCAAATTCAGAGTGTGATCCTTAAGTAAATCTGCTCGACTGATGTATCACTGTATGGATGGTTAGATGGATGCGAGAAATAAAGTGAGATTTGTGAAATAGTAGGACAATAGTCTCAATATCTGTGTTTCACATTTAATTATCGATGCAAGAATTTTCCAGAACTCCTCCAATTGCATGGCTAAAAACTGGACACAATCGGCTAATCATGTTCGTAAACGGATAGAAGATTTTCTAGAATGTAAGAAGTGCATAACACATTAGGCAGCACCAGCATACGTATTGGATTGTATTGGCGCCATGACAAGAGGACTTTATCTGGAATCCATAAACATTATTCAAAAATCGATCTGTAGTAGCTCCATGACTTAGTTTGAAACTCTGTGGGACAACGCAAAAGAAATTCATTTACATTCAGACGTGCAATTACTTTACATAATAGATTAAAATACGGGATATTTAAACTTCATATTTCATATGAAACAGTATTATAATTCTTAAACGGAATATAATATTACGTATATCTACAGTGAAAAAAATACACATGAAATAAAACCATTAATATGTAAACTGCATTACAGAGAAGATTCTTTTACATAACGCCACGCACTTATTCGTTTACATACAGGAATGATAGTCTCCCATCACCGAAATCTACATATAGTTGAGCAAATATTGTTTGAAACAAGAGGGCTTACGAGAACATTTAGAAACACTTCGACCGATCTACTTTCAAAATTAGGCATAATACCTCATTCTTCTTACCCATATAAATAGAAGGGTGTTCCAAAAAATAATCACATGTGAATAAATTCTTCTGAAACAAAGAAAGAATATAAAAATACAAAAAAATTAACCCAATTAAACAAATATATTTTCGTACTGTGAACCGAATAAACGCAATGCTAAAGAAAATCATGTCTATTGTACTTTAGTCTCACCAATAATAAATTATTTTAATGACAAATAAAACTGACTTCCTAGAGTGCATTCCAAACTTACTTCTTTCATGAACTGAAACGCAGGTTAAGATGAATCTGAAATGCCTTTTCTTGATTACGGATGATAATGAAGTAAAGGGAACTCATGACGTGTTTTCCATAAAATGACTGGCAACCATGGTTTTCAAGGAAATTAAAGAGAATAGAAAACGGATACATAAAATCATTATTAATAATTTGTAAGACGAAAGATGTACATAAATTAATGAACATATTTTACAATAAGCACATCAAGAAGCAAAGAAACATACTCATATTGATAACCAATAATTATGTACTTCGAATATCATGATCAAATTTTTCAATAATTCCATGCAAATAACATTCTTTCTTTTATATAATTCAAGCAGAAACTGCATAATTCATGGCTTGTGTTATCCTTGGTCAAAAAAGCATTGTGATATCTGAATCGTAGATGATCCGGACTGTTATAAAAGTAAGACAGCTCAAGGTCTTAAAATAACGCTGCTTTACTGCATCAATTTAAGGCACGTATAGAATTATTTTCTTGCTGGTCATCCGCGTATTACCATAACAACAAAGAGGACTACAACTGTTTAATACAAATGTATGTAATAAATAATTCTTTCTCTTTTGGATTAGTTACCGAGTTTTGAAATACGAAATAAAGAAATATAAAATAAAGCGCACAATTTTCAGTTACTTAATATTCTACAGTTTTTCATTTCTTTAGGCCTATAAATAATAGACCTATAAATAAGATACAAATATAAAATGTAAAACTCATATTACACATTTTCGTACCGGCTGGAATGTTCTTTGTTGCTTACGTCAGGTGGATGAGACAACATCAGAGAACTCAAAAAGCTATACGGTCATGAAGAAGTCAAGCGAGGAACCGATCCCAAAATGGCTCGCAAAAGAAGACCCCTTATCCTTGAACAATCGCTTATTGTCATATTGCGGACTTTTACCAGCAAACACGGATGCTGAAGAGCGAAGGAACCTAGTAATCTGCACCGTCATGATTATTCTAAATCTCACGATGATAACAGGGGCATTTATTCAGGCGTATTTTTCACATACAAATTTCATGGAAATTATCGAATGTGGTACTGTCTGCATTACTCAACTCAAATGTCTCTTAAAATTTCTAACAATGCTAATTTGCCACAAGGATCTTCGATACGTTATAAATAACGTTACGAGAAATTTTTACGTTCATGAAAAGTTATTCAAGGAAGAAATAATATCGAAGATTAAAGCTGGAAAAAAGGTGGCCTGGTGGATCACTGTGCCATACACATCCATGTTCATCTTGACCATCGGTTTGATTGCTGCTGAGCAGATCGTGGCAGCAATCAAGCACGCGGACAGATTCTCAGCTGAAGGGAACGAGACAGAAGTCACTGGAGTTTATCATCGGAAACTCCCTCTAAAAATATGGTTACCAATTAATGTAAAGGAAAGCCCGTCCTACGAAATTGGCTTCATGTATCAGGTCGTTTGCTTCACTTTCGAAATCTACAGCACGTGCATAATTGACACTTTCATCGTGGTTCATGTAATGTTCGCTTCCATTCAATACGAGCTGTTAGGAGAAATGATACAGCTCTCAGCTGATAAGGTGGCCATGTTACTACGAGTCCGGTCTGAATCTTCGCAACAAGGTAAGTCAGGAAACCACTCTTATCACATTTTCTAGTGATTAGGAATCGTTATTTAGACTCTCAGATGAGAAAATTCTTATCACCTTTCTCCTTCTAAGAAAAATACTTCATTCCGTACAATATCTACATAAAGTGTCGTCAAAAATAGAAAAGTCATAATATAAAAAAAATTAATAATTTTGTGATTGCAGATTCAGAACATAAAGCTGGTTCATTACACAGCGAGTACGAGACGGAAACAGTGGATAAACAAAATACGAAACTTAGCAACGGTGAAGTCACCTACATCAGCAACAAAGAAAATTTGATGTCAACACCCACCACAGACGCTTTCCGGCGAGAGATGAACATTTATTTGGGTCGATGCATTAAACATCATCAATCTCTGTTAAAGTAATTCGCTCACTCTCCTTACGTAAATGTCACTGACTTAATTAGTCTTTGCCAAATGCGGGGATTGTATTTTGTAGTTTCCAGGCTTGTCCCTAGGAATTATTCTTCGAAACTCTATATTACTGTGGTATATACATATCAGTCGGTCTGCCCACAATTTTATATTCTAATATTCTCCTCCGTTATGTGTTCTTTAACGCTCTAAATGTGCATTACATGTAGGTAGAGAAATAATTTTAAAAGGAGAAAATTTATATTTTTGTACAATCCAATACTTATAGTTACAATCATGAACATTAGCTGCAAAAATTTATTAATAACAGGCCTAATTAGTTTTAAAGTAAGAATTATGTTTACGTCTCTCTGTTCATCAGACTTCGTAATTATATCTAAGATAAAATACGAGAATAATGTATTATAAACTTTCCTTTCAATCTTAGGTTCAAGCCTTATAATTAACAATAAACTTATATATTTAACTTATAGGCCTAACCCCTACACAAGAAAGTTAAATAGTATTTATAGAAGAGAATTTTGATGTATTCAGTTATGTATTTTGAAGAGTTTATTATTTTATAGTATTATGAATAGGTATATGTTTTCTAAATTTGCTGACAATATTTTCTGTTTATTACGACAACAAATTTGTGCTTTTAGGTACATCGTGCATCTGAATATCTTAAGCAGCCCAATACAATTCCTGCAAGCGCTGACATCTTCGTTACTCATTTGCACCCTTGGCTTTACAGCAATAGTAAGTGAAGTTGTGGCATTTATAACGTGGTAGCTCAAAATGTTCTGGGGACCACAGACAAGTAGCGTAAAGTTGATATTAAGTACGACAGTACCGAAAATTTAAGCTTCAATAACGAAAGTTTAATGATGGGCGTGTAGCATATTAACCGTAGAAAACTGTTTTTGGGGCAAGTTTTACCCTGTAATCTCTTACATAATGTTTTAATACTATTTTAAAATTGTAGTGTGATTACCTTCACAAAATGGACACAGTACATAAGTATGTCAATATTTTTCTAATATATTTAAGTAACAAAGTGTTGAAATGACATATGAGTTCGTTTGCATTAAACAGGTTTCTGGAAGCACAGCTATCTTACCGAAGGTCCTTATGTACACCTTTGATGCTCTTCTGCAGATCGGACTACCTTGCTGGTTCTCAACACAACTGCGGGTGCAGGTATATACATATATACATACACCCGCCTTAATAAAACGCATGCAAGTAACCTACAAGGGCTACGAGAAGATCCCATTAAATTATACGCAACTTAATATGTAAATACGTAAGCAGAGAAAGAACTACAATGAGACACGTATGTACGTTCATTAACTCCTCAATTCAAGTAGATACTATTGTTGTGAAATGGGACAATACTTAATTACAACCATTAAACTTTCTTGGGACCGAGAGGATATCATTGGCTCCTGTAATTAACGTCTGTCAGCCCAATATATCCAGGAAAAAATCCTTAGTCCTTTAAAGACTTTATGTGTCGTGTGGCGGACAGCTGAATTATAATTATTCATTAAATACCTCAACTTAATCGGGTAGTGAACGTCTGTGGAAAACCAACTCCATGAAACGAAGACTCTTTGAGAAATTAATAAAGACAATTACATCGTATTATGAAAGCAGCAATATCATTACTGTCTCTGCAAGAGCCAATCACTGGTCCCTATCCTGACCCACATGAACCCAGTCCACATTCTACCAACATATTTTCTTAAGGTCCATTTTAATATGATCTTCCTGTCAACGCCAAGGTCTTCAGAATGGTCTGTTGTCTTCAGGACGTAGAACTAAAATGCATTATGCTTTTCTTATTTAGGTTATGTTTGCTAAAGACTCTCCATCTCATCATCCCTGATTTGATCTCACTGATAGTATTTTTTGAAGAGAACAAATTATAAAGATCCTCACTATGCAGTTTTCTGCAACCTCCAGTCACTTACTCCTCTTAGGTCCAAATATTCTCATCACCCTGTTTCCAAACACGAGTTTCTCATATTTACTGGATTGTTTTCAGTAAAATGCTTCCTTGTGTCCCAGGGCGAGAGGATTGCAGAAGCCGCGTACGCTTGTGAGTGGTACAACGAACCTGCGTCCTTCCAGAAATCAGTCGGTTTTGTCATAATGAGAGCCCAGCAACCCGTCGTCCTCACAATGGGTCCATTCGGAACCGTATCGCTAGAACTGTTCGCAGCGGTAAGTTGGCACTTTTTGCAGATTTCTCGACAACGCTGTACCAACTACAAAGTTTCTACGCGCTGAATAGTATGAAAGAATGATTATGCATGATGAATTGGAAAACAAATAAGTAGCACAGTCTACTTCTACAGCAGAGTCTATCAGCATTCTCCTACAGATACCAGCGAGGGAAACCACAGACAATCTCAGAATACTCGACTTCAGACAGATACTTGAATCTAATGAATTTTCTCCTTCCATTGATTCAAATATTCAGCTTTTACGGATTAAGAACTCTGTCCTGTTCTAGTTCAGAGTTACTTCTGAAATGTAAATCTGTTTATAGACACTTTGGCAGGACTCCTTCCTTGGGCGAGTCGATCCGTCGCAAGGCGTTTCTTTGCCTGCACAGGACAGCGCAACACAGAAGAACGAGGACAAACATTCATGCCTCGAATTTGTTTATTATTCGTATTGTTTAATGAATAGCATGAAGTTCGACTGCCTTCCAACGGCATGCCCTTCATCCTTCCAATTTGACGAAAATCTAGCACTTAGCGTACGGTACTTATCTTAAGCAGAAAGTAAATACTCTCATGAAATTCGCTGACACGGTTCTTAATTTCTTCTAAAACCAAACGACAGACAACAAATTCGTAAAAAGTATATCATCGTCGACTTCTTCAGAGATGATACGATTGTTATGATGACCCTAATCTTTTAAGCACTAGTATGATAACCGTTACGACAAGCACATTGCATTCGAGCGGTTAATACTCTTGTTTCGTAAACAGGAGATCACGGTTTCGAATATTGGCCTGGATATATCTGCTTCAACTTCTGTTCATTATGATTTTCCTTCCTATCTGCATTCAAATTCTGAGACAGTAACTTAAAATAGGTTATCTTTCCCAACTCATCATTCTTGTATTATCCTACTACTCAACACTATATATATCCAAAGCAATTTAAAAGCGTCGTTAAACAACTAAAAACCCAATAAATTTAGAATTGAAATTACAATCGCGCAAACTGTAACTCAGCCCTATTCCACATCAAGGTTTTGAATAATGGTCCAATATGCCTGACACGTTCTACATAAACTCGTTTGTTTGTGTAATGATCTATAAATAAGAAACAGGAAAATTATATTCTGGATGTAAATACGCAGCTTGTGTAAATTTTTTATTTCAGGTGGTGCAATCAGCATATTCTTACTTGGCATTATTGCGGAATGTGTATGCAGAGCAGTAGCAAGGACTGTGCAACGGTTACAGTAACCCAACATTTGAGAAACAGTATTAAATTCAACTAGAAAATTACCCGTCAATAATTGTACGGAAAAAAGCAAACAGCAGAATGGTTATCTTATTTGTTGCACTAATATTAAGTCCTTCAACAGACACATTTGAGATTACAACAACTAAAAATAATGATTTTAATAAATGTTCACCAACCAACCAATAGCATTTACATTGCATTGCATTGATTAGTTTGCAATAAAAAAGTCGAGGCTGCTTGAATCTACAACAGCCAGTTTACAAATTAATAGAAAAGAAAGAAAACATTCAAAATGTATGTTTGTATTGAATACAGCTCACAGGAGCACTTCGAACATCTATTCAGTGGTTCTCATCCTTGAGCCACGAACTTTAACCAAGTGCGTAGCGGGGCTTTGAACATAAGAATGACTATACAATGCAAATTAAAGAATCTAATGTAAGATTTGAGGTTTTCACAGCTGTGAGTATGAAGATTTCTGTCTTCTGGGTTGTTGCGAATAATTGTTCCCTGTGATTGCGTTCCACGTGGGCGACAAGGTTTTGAGCTGGGCCAGTCCACGAGCATTTAGCAGAAAAACATTTGTAGAAACGAAACTGGTCGATGTTTACCAACGTTTCAGAGGTCATACTGCCTCGGTCATCAGGGCGATGAATATGAAGATTTCTGTCTTCTGGGTTGTTGCGCCGTGTAATATGGTAGATGTTTACCAACGTTTCATCGCCCTAATGACGGAGGCAGTATGACCTCTGAAACGTTGGTAAACATCGACCAGACTACACAGCGCAATAACACAGAAGACAGAAATCTTCATAAAGAATCAAATATCTGTTAACATCACATTATTTCTAATTCGGTGTTTTTATTAATTAGTCCAAATTTAACAATAAACACATATTTAAAACTTGGAAGCAGAAATTGTCAATGGCCGTATCAGTTATTGTTGTTAATGGTGTTCCAGCAATGACAATGATTGTAACTCACCCCACTTCTTGTTGCAAATGAATTCATACTGAGTGTCTGTTAACAAAGTCTGCCATAACATAACCTAATGATGACCAACAACTTCTATGTTCAGTTTGATTATAAGAATATCATTTTCTGCAAAATATTTAGCAATATTTATAGGAGCCCAAAAGCAATCCTGGCTCTCAAAGATCAATTCGAAATCCATTACATCTGCATGTGTTGTTCTTATGCATAAGAAATATCTTTCAGAGGTGACGCCTGAAGCTTTAATTTCAAAACAATATTTATAGTTATTAGCCATATCAGTTTGGCCGATATATTGAACAGCTCCAAAGAATGCAGTGGCTGCTTTCTTGTAAATTAACTTCACCCAGAATTTCTCATCTCCACATGAAAATAAGAACATCATGTCCATATCTTCACGATTTTCAATTTTCGTTATTTTGAAGACTTTTTCAGACCCCACGAATAATCTTTCCCTGTGATTGCGTTCCACGTGGGCGACAAGGTTTTGAGCTGGGCCAGTCCACGAGCATTTAGCAGAAAAACATTTGTATAAACGAAACTGGCATCGCTTTTCATGACCGATCATATCGCATGCACGTACCATAACCTCAGGACAGCCTTCAGAGCGGTATTTGCATGTGGTCAGAAGTTTTGTAGCAATTGCTTCCAAGGCACGATTTCTTAGCTCGATGATCTGTGTGCCACATATTGGACACAGTCGATGCAGTGACTCAGAACAGCTGAAGCAAAAGCAGTGGCCAGACCTGTGACACAGCAACAACCACATTTTAATGAAACCGGAGATATAACATGAGTGGGAAAATTTTAAACAGTGTCTAGGTGAAAAATGTTAACGACAGTCTTATGTAAATATTTAGTCTTTTTCAGAGTTTGAGGACAAACGTTGTAGACGGCACTGAGGTTCTAGGAATATTATCTTTTACCCAATTACAAAATTCATTAGTTAAAACATTTAAATCGAGAGAAAAAAGTACCCGGTACTCTTCTCCGTGAACTACTACGTGACGTATGGACACATTCCTGGAAAAATAGCACGTTCTACAATACACGTTAGTCCAAGGATAACCCTTAGTTTTGTGCGCTTTTTGGACGATTTCCCACGTTTTTCAACTTTTCGAAAATGTTCGAAAAATGGAAATTTCTCAAAGGGCGTGAAACGCGAAGAAAACTAAGAATTTTCGAAATTTTCGACAAACATTTTGAATTCAGGTTAGGTTAGGTTAGGTTAGGTTAGGTTAGGTTAGTTAGGTTAGGTTAGGTTAGGTTAGGTTAGGTTAGTGTTAGGTTAGGTTAGGTTAGGTTAGGTGAGGTTAGGTTAGGTTAGGTTAGGTTAGGTTAGGTTAGGTATGTTAGGTTAGGTTAGGTTAGGTTAGGTTAGGTTGGGTTAGGTTAGTTTAGGATAGGTTAGGTTACGTTGGCGTCTTCGGTAAAATTTCATCCTTCAAGAACCTTGTTACGCAAGGCGTCGATTTTCTATCATCGTGCCAAACGTTATACCAAGGGTGGTATGATTCATATGGTGTGACAGCGGATGGCGTCGCGACGCCAGGCGTCGGTTTTCTAATTTCGTCAGGAATGATATTTAAATTCATGTGCGATAACATTGGCGCCATGATAGAGCGTGGCAATGTTCGGCGTCGCGACGCCAGGCGTCGGTTTTCTAATTTCGTCAGCAGCGATATTTAAATTCATGTGCGATAACACTGGCGCCATGATAGAGCGTCGCAATGTTCGGCGTCGCGACGCCAGACGTCGGTTTGCTAATCTTGCAGCCAAAGTAATCAAAATCGATCGAATCACATTCCTGGGTCTTGTGATGACGTCTTGAAGACGCATAGACCTTGTTAGCCAGAGACGGAGTCAAGCACAGACCTGGTGAATCACACACCGTGTACAGCATATACCGGTTGACTCACAGTGTGAATACGGCTCAGACTGTGTGAAATAGACAGCCCGGCGGAGTCTAGTCCTGATAAGGATGAGCGAGGTCAAATTTAGAAGAACAAATTTCAAATTTTTCGAAAAATCAAATACGCTGCAAACGCTCTGAAATGCGCACAAAACCGAAAATTTTCCGAAAATTCGAAAGAAAATTAAACCAGGTGACAAGACTGTTCACGAAAAAGATACCGAAAGTAATTTGAAAATAGCTACTATATTAAAATTCCAGTTTCAAAGAAATCATGGGGGAAACAAATATCTCAACACGTAAGTGAGTGTGTGTGTGTTTAAGTGCGTAAGGGAATGACTAAATTCTATGAAAAAATTTTAAAGTTTAAAAACAAACAAACCTGCATTGTTTGATAGGTGGGTACATATACCGATGACAGAAACGGTCAGTACATTGCAGGGATTTAAGCATAACAGAGCTCAAGTCGTCTCCCTTCTCATCTGCTAATGCAGAGCTCGACGCACTCAACTGTTTCACTGCAAACTTCTGTATCTTCAGCTTGTTTGATGGAAACATTCTGGAATGCAAATACAAGTAGCCAGTAGATAGCCACTGATAGGGAACCTAAGATGACAGCCACCCAGCGATATGTACCTGATACGTGTTGCTTTACAAGAATGCATAAAACCATGGCTACTACGCCATTATATGAGCCTATTTGGCGACAGTCGACAAAGCACGATTGTCGTTACACGCTGTCTGCCTGCACAGCGATTAGTTCGAAATCACCCACTGATGATCATCACAATCTAGGCTTTCCGACCTGCGTAAATGAACAGGATGGTCTAGCCACCTAAACTTCCATTCGAGAGACACCCTCGTGCCAAACGTTATACCAAGGGTGGTATGCTTCATCTGGTGTGAACAGGATGGTCTAGCCACCTAAACTTCCATTCGAGAGACACCCTCGTGCCAAACGTTATACCAAGGGTGGTATGCTTCATCTGGTGTGAACAGGATGGTCTAGCCACCTAAACTTCCATTCGAGAGACACCCTCGTGCCAAACGTTATACCAAGGGTGGTATGCTTCATCTGGTGTGAACAGGATGGTCTAGCCACCTAAACTTCCATTCGAGAGACACCCTCGTGCCAAACGTTATACCAAGGGTGGTATGCTTCATCTGGTGTGAACAGGATGGTCTAGCCACCTAAACTTCCATTCGAGAGACACCCTCGTGCCAAACGTTATACCAAGGGTGGTATGCTTCATCTGGTGTGAACAGGATGGTCTAGCCACCTAAACTTCCATTCGAGAGACACCCTCGTGCCAAACGTTATACCAAGGGTGGTATGCTTCATCTGGTGTGAACAGGATGGTCTAGCCACCTAAACTTCCATTCGAGAGACACCCTCGTGCCAAACGTTATACCAAGGGTGGTATGCTTCATCTGGTGTGAACAGGATGGTCTAGCCACCTAAACTTCCATTCGAGAGACACCCTCGTGCCAAACGTTATACCAAGGGTGGTATGCTTCATCTGGTGTGAACAGGATGGTCTAGCCACCTAAACTTCCATTCGAGAGACACCCTCGTGCCAAACGTTATACCAAGGGTGGTATGCTTCATCTGGTGTGAACAGGATGGTCTAGCCACCTAAACTTCCATTCGAGAGACACCCGGTTAAAATTAAGCCCGGCAAATTTTCGTGGGATTTCCTTGTCTCCCCAGGGGAATCCAAGCGAACATGAACGGCTCCTTCCAGATCCTTACCAATTCACTATTCAAGATAATCTTTCTATCTCATTCTCTTATTAATAACATACTAAGCTGAAACTAACTCCATTACGCAGAGGCCATCTTCAGAATTTAAAACTAGTTGAACTGGTTCAAAACTTTCACGCCATTTTTGGAACTGCAACGTTTATTATCGAGTTTACAGTAAGTATTCGGCCACTGGACCTTACATTGAGTAAGTTAGACGCAGTTCACTCGGCCACGTCACTTTTCGTAACTGGCCAGTTTATATTTATTCTCAAATCAAAGCATGTGTCCCGAGTACTCTTTTTAAGGATTTCTAACTAAAACTGAATGGGCAAATTTTTCCATCCTCATTTCACGCTATGTAACCACTGCATTTGGAAGCTCGTCCTTAAAGAAGCTAAGATAAATACTCCACAGCAGAAAATGAAGTATTTCATTCAGAAACTTCGATAACAAGTATGGTAAGTTTAATTAAATAATTACATTATTTTTCGTGAATACGTAGGGAAGTTAATGACTGGTATTGAACAATAACGTCTATCAGTATAAACTAAAATCACACTCAGCTTGTGCACACATCTCCGCCATGACAAGTAAACTGTGAAAAAAACCCAACTGCAGGAAAGAAATAAAAGTGATTAATCCTCATTCCTGGTTTATCACATGTTTGTGACGTAAAGTCACGTGATTTTGACGCGTGAATAATTGGGAATACCCGTTCCAATCATAAGTAAAATGGTGGTTCTTTTCAACTAAAGATTAATACCTAGTACTGATAGAGAAGTGACAAACAAGAATTGTTGTCCTGTCAACACATCAAACTCAACATGCTAATATGAAGTGGTCTATCAAAATTATGAAACAAAGGATTTACAAAATAAATGTGTATAGGTACAGCTGATTTGCATTTAATAAGACGGTAGCCTTAATAAAAGGTACGAAATTTTTAAATGTATTGCGGCTTATCGCCTGCATTACTTTCCATCAACCTAGATTTTTTCAATTTAGTGAAAGTTATTTACTATCTCAAACGTCAAAACAACGACGAAACTGCTTGTAGAAGTGATTCAGCTGGAAAATATTACTTACATTTACAATTATTTGTCACTGGCGCCATGATAGAGCGTCACAATGTTTGGCGTCGCGACACCATGCGTCGGTTTTCTAATTTCGTCAGCAGTGATATTTAAATTCATGTGCGATAACACTGGCGCCATGATAGAGCGTCGCAATGTTCGGCGTCGCGACGCCAGGCGTCGGTTTCCTAATCTTGCAGCCAAAGTTTTCCAAATCGATCGAGTCACATTCCTGGGTCTTGTGATGACGTCGTGAAGATAGGCGTCGCGACGCCGGGCGTCGTTTTTCAACTCTTGTCTTCAGTGACGTCTAACCACATCTGCGGTGTCCTTTGTCATTAGATTGTGTTGTGAAGCTTGGCGTCGCGACGCCTGGCGTCGATGTTCCAACTATTTCGCCAGTGTTATTTCAAGGGCTTCAAATTTCTTGCGTGTTGTAATGGCGCTGTAAGTGCATGTTAGCCTACGTTAGTTTAGGTTAGGTTAGGTTAGGTTAGGTTAGGTTTGGTTAGGTTAGGTTAGGTTAGGTTAGGTTTGGTTAGGTTAGGTTAGGTTAGGTTAGGTTTGGTTAGGTTTGGTTAGGTTTGGTTAGGTTAGGTTAGGTTAGGTTAGGTT
>NW_019059583.1:100450-170762 GCF_000696155.1 Zootermopsis nevadensis
GTCGCAATGTTCGGCGTCGCGACGCCAGGCGTCGGTTTTCTAATTTCGTCAGCAGCGATATTTAAATTCATGTGCGATAACACTGGCGCCATGATAGAGCGTCGCAATGTTCGGCGTCGCGACGCCAGGCGTCGGTTTTCTAATTTCGTCAGCAGCGATATTTAAATTCATGTGCGATAACACTGGCGCCATGATAGAGCGTCGCAATGTTCGGCGTCGCGACGCCAGACGTCGGTTTGCTAATCTTGCAGCCAAAGTAATCAAAATCGATCGAATCACATTCCTGGGTCTTGTGATGACGTCTTGAAGACGCATAGACCTTGTTAGCCAGAGACGGAGTCAAGCACAGACCTGGTGAATCACACACCGTGTACAGCATATACCGGTTGACTCACAGTGTGAATACGGCTCAGACTGTGTGAAATAGACAGCCCGGCGGAGTCTAGTCCTGATAAGGATGAGCGAGGTCAAATTTAGAAGAACAAATTTCAAATTTTTCGAAAAATCAAATACGCTGCAAACGCTCTGAAATGCGCACAAAACCGAAAATTTTCCGAAAATTCGAAAGAAAATTAAACCAGGTGACAAGACTGTTCACGAAAAAGATACCGAAAGTAATTTGAAAATAGCTACTATATTAAAATTCCAGTTTCAAAGAAATCATGGGGGAAACAAATATCTCAACACGTAAGTGAGTGTGTGTGTGTTTAAGTGCGTAAGGGAATGACTAAATTCTATGAAAAATTTTAAAGTTTAAAAACAAACAAACCTGCATTGTTTGATAGGTGGGTACATATACCGATGACAGAAACGGTCAGTACATTGCAGGGATTTAAGCATAACAGAGCTCAAGTCGTCTCCCTTCTCATCTGCTAATGCAGAGCTCGACGCACTCAACTGTTTCACTGCAAACTTCTGTATCTTCAGCTTGTTTGATGGAAACATTCTGGAATGCAAATACAAGTAGCCAGTAGATAGCCACTGATAGGGAACCTAAGATGACAGCCACCCAGCGATATGTACCTGATACGTGTTGCTTTACAAGAATGCATAAAACCATGGCTACTACGCCATTATATGAGCCTATTTGGCGACAGTCGACAAAGCACGATTGTCGTTACACGCTGTCTGCCTGCACAGCGATTAGTTCGAAATCACCCACTGATGATCATCACAATCTAGGCTTTCCGACCTGCGTAAATGAACAGGATGGTCTAGCCACCTAAACTTCCATTCGAGAGACACCCGGTTAAAATTAAGCCCAGCAAATTTTCGTGGGATTTCCTTGTCTCCCCAGGGGAATCCAAGCGAACATGAACGGCTCCTTCCAGATCCTTACCAATTCACTATTCAAGATAATCTTTCTATCTCATTCTCTTATTAATAACATACTAAGCTGAAACTAACTCCATTACGCAGAGGCCATCTTCAGAATTTAAAACTAGTTGAACTGGTTCAAAACTTTCACGCCATTTTTGGAACTGCAACGTTTATTATCGAGTTTACAGTAAGTATTCGGCCACTGGACCTTACATTGAGTAAGTTAGACGCAGTTCACTCGGCCACGTCACTTTTCGTAACTGGCCAGTTTATATTTATTCTCAAATCAAAGCATGTGTCCCGAGTACTCTTTTTAAGGATTTCTAACTAAAACTGAATGGGCAAATTTTTCCATCCTCATTTCACGCTATGTAACCACTGCATTTGGAAGCTCGTCCTTAAAGAAGCTAAGATAAATACTCCACAGCAGAAAATGAAGTATTTCATTCAGAAACTTCGATAACAAGTATGGTAAGTTTAATTAAATAATTACATTATTTTTCGTGAATACGTAGGGAAGTTAATGACTGGTATTGAACAATAACGTCTATCAGTATAAACTAAAATCACACTCAGCTTGTGCACACATCTCCGCCATGACAAGTAAACTGTGAAAAAAACCCAACTGCAGGAAAGAAATAAAAGTGATTAATCCTCATTCCTGGTTTATCACATGTTTGTGACGTAAAGTCACGTGATTTTGACGCGTGAATAATTGGGAATACCCGTTCCAATCATAAGTAAAATGGTGGTTCTTTTCAACTAAAGATTAATACCTAGTACTGATAGAGAAGTGACAAACAAGAATTGTTGTCCTGTCAACACATCAAACTCAACATGCTAATATGAAGTGGTCTATCAAAATTATGAAACAAAGGATTTACAAAATAAATGTGTATAGGTACAGCTGATTTGCATTTAATAAGACGGTAGCCTTAATAAAAGGTACGAAATTTTTAAATGTATTGCGGCTTATCGCCTGCATTACTTTCCATCAACCTAGATTTTTTCAATTTAGTGAAAGTTATTTACTATCTCAAACGTCAAAACAACGACGAAACTGCTTGTAGAAGTGATTCAGCTGGAAAATATTACTTACATTTACAATTATTTGTCCTCACACAGAGCTTGAATAAGTTGAAACACTGAGCTACGAGTAGATGATCGATATGAAAGCTTTATCAACACTGCGTCTCTCCGATATTTTTCACGGCAACGTTATCTGCACTAGATAAGACAACAAGAACAAGGGTCACTGCATAGTTAATTTATGAGAATCTTTGTATGGCTTACGGATGCAGAGAAGTGCTAGTGTCTAGTGTAATTTTAAATTTGAACTGATATTTGTTTAAAAAACTCATTGTATTTTAGAGAAGCTCTAGTAGTATAACGCAAGGTTCAGCACCTATAATACGAAAGAAAAACGCTTATCTAGTTTAGTATGCCTGCAGTTTTCACCATATATTCTCTCCAGGATCCGAGGCTCGATTTCTTTGCAACATTCCAAGTGACCCTTTTAAAAAACAACCTCTCTAGAAAATTCTAGGTTTCAGTTTATCTCCACCGGATTACATATAGTGCCCATATCACCTTGATATCTGTTAAAAACAACATAGGAGACATGTACAAGTCACGAAGTTCTTCGTTATGTTTACCCTCTAAAGTCAAATTTGTTCTCCATTCTTAGGGTTAAACCACTTTAACTGATATTTTCATTCGAAGAAAGATACAACGTTTCACATCCACACAAAACAATTAGCAGAAAAAGTATCGCTTTGTGCAAGGTGTTCCTTGAAACTTAATCAGTTAAGTAACCACCTCAAAGAATTAACATACAATTCAACGCAAATGGTATCCGTACAGTTTGAACTGCAATTTAGCAAACAACCTGACTTCAGTAAAAACTTCCTAGAAGAAACTCTTCAGCTTGTTAAACAGCCCGGTCCAGAAGATGACGCAACACGATCTTTGAATCTGCACAACTAAACACGTATTTTCCGTATTCTGATAATTAGTTAAAGTGCTGTCAATTTTTAATATACCTTGTGAAATGTCTGTACACTAATATAAAATATTACTGATTTACAAGATGACACCTCGTGTGTTTATCTAAGAATATAATATTAATTTATGTTAAAATCCTGCAATCCACGCTACCCATTATGCTCTGCTCCCGGGATAAAGTCTCTTCTTGCTACCCTAGTTCCGCATATTAACGAATGCCTGTTATTATAAAATAAAGTTCCTTCTTAGATTATTTATTTATTTAGTGTTCTGTCTGACGACAGGTCCATATGAACAGGATCCTTCCATCCTTTTCTCGGACTGGGACCTGTTCATATACGTTCTTGGCAGATGATCCAGAAGTGGTTTGCCATTGCCTTCTTCTGTGTGTGAATGGAGTAATTGTTGGGATGCCACGGAGAAACCGGGGAAGCCCCCGGAGGAAAACTCCGTGTTGCCTAGACCACGGCCTTGCCCAACACAAGTTATAAATTCGGGCTATAGATATACACTCTCTTAATACTATAACCATTAGTCCATGCGGCTTAACGATGTTCTCCTGGATTCCAAAAGTTTCCTACATTATCAAATGCTGTAATTGAAAGCATAACTAAACCTACAGAAAAAGTTGACAGCGGAACCACCGTTCCGGAGAATTTGACGTAAATACGTCTCTGTATTTAAATTATATTTACGTCTCTGTAATGTAACGTAAAATAATGTTATCTTCAATGTCATGCATCTTGTTACGAAAGCGGATTGTTGACGGCAGTAATATAACACAACAATGCCGAGTAAACATATGACGTTTCCTAGGTAACCATTGTTGTCGATTTGATACAGATCTTACACATTTTCCTTTCACTCTTTTGCCGAATGACCCTTCCGTATAGGCGTATTTACGTCAAAAAATTAAAATACTTACCCACTGCGCCGACTGCATCCACCGAAGACCGAGAGCTGGCATTGACGTAGTCCACACAGAGAAATAAACACCTTTCACTACTCACAGACTTCGTTGACCCAAATGATTTGTAATTCGTATTAACTGCATGTTTATTATTTACACTTCACCAAATGTAACTAATAACATCAGACCTAATGTACAGCAAAAGAGACCGAACACTTTAAACGTCATTAACTTATTTTCACGTTTCATCAAAACTTCATAATACCGGCAATATTGGAACATTGGATGTCGTTAAAAAAATATTTATAAACTGGTTTACTATTATTTTGCTGACGTTTGCATAGAATGAAACGTAGTTGGCACTGTTTCGTTATTTCTATTAAATAATGAAGAGAAACTCTTCCTGAGAAAATACATAATTATGTCATAATATTTTATTATGCGTTTAACATTATAAACATATTCCCATTAAAAACCATCATTCAGGCAATGCCATATTTCTAATAAACTCCTGGCAAAACTCGTGGTAAAACCGTGATAACAAGTAAACCTACAATTAAAGTTTTCACTTCACAACAGTGGAAAGAAATGTCTTTTGCATCAAATTGGTTTCTACACGAAAGCGGTTCCACTATCGCAAATCAATTACATCATTTTAGTGCGTTGCATCAACAGTCAAATGGCCACTTGCGGATGCAGGAAAAGATTAATAAATACAACAAATAACGATAAGCGAATTATAATAAAACTTGCACCGTTATCATAAATACAATAAAATATGCAAAAGCCATCAACACACCAAGGCCTCTACTACAAAATGGAGACAGACTTTTAGAGGTCTCAAGAACGAAATATTAATGTTGCAGTAATCACTACTTCTAGTTCTTAGCAGTAATACAATTCACAGAGTCATATTTACGTGCGACGTGACGATGGCATGTCGGAATAAACTTCTTCGCGTACCTGAGTAACCCCCAAACAATCAACATAAAAATACCTGTTCTTGACTCCCTACATACGAACCACAGCTAAATGAACTGCATATTTTTACGTACATCCGCGGTCTGTACGATCCAAGAAATTTGCAACACGTATAAATTTTAAAAGACTGTATATCAAAACAAACGTTTCCGGACCAATGTGTATTTACATTTTTACTTGAAGATGGCTGCCTTCTGGGTTGTAGCGCCCTGATGATGGAGACAGTAAGGACATTTAAAACGTTGGTAAACATCTACCATACATTTGTAACTTGTTTCCACTAGTCTCATAAAAGTAGAATTTATATTATAACAGAAACTTCATAGAACACGCTGACATTCAAAAACAACACGAAATCAACGGTTATAAGGTACCAATTAGTAAAGACATCTAGGCCTATACTAAACGCAACTTTCCATCGAGACTGCCACACCGCACAGCACACAACTCACCGTAAAGCAAAAACGAGTAACGTAACACAATCATAACGTAACTACGGTTCCCACGCCAGCAGATGTATGCTGGAATGGGGGTGGCCATGAATGGCTACGCTATAGTCTGTCGCAAAACATCAATCCAATCCCGCATGCACAATGTACTGCACTGCTGGAAACTATTGGCGCATAAAGTTATTGGAACTGGAATAAGCGGTATGCGCTTGCGTACTGAGACCACCGCCTTCATCAGCTTCGACTTCTCAGCGGATTTCTTACGGCGCGCGAACAGTAGACAGTATGTCCATACAGAAAGAAAGAAATAGAAGCATTTGAAACTTCTCTTGTCAATTAATGAGCATTTTGTGTCAGCCATCCACGTCCGCCTTTCCATATTACACAAGATGCAGTATATAACGCAGAAGAATATACATTTTAGCACGCTTATGAGATGGACATGGCTGGCTAATCGCCAAGGATTTTAGAATTAAAAATATAATTTGTGCATTAATCATTAGTATTCATAGCATATAATTTAAAGACGACCAACTACCTCCGAATCTGGTCACTCACTTCACGCACAACTATGACCAACAAACATCCGAAAAGGAAGCGGCGAAAACCCACAAGAAGGTTGCAGTGTCGAGAAACAACTACATCCAAATTGGCCTAATATTAAATATAAATGACCAGTAAGCACGTTAATCGCAACACTAATTAATTGCCTGGTCACATTAATTATTAACACCAATATGAGCAACTGAAGAACTCCAAATTAATAATTCCACATCATTCTGAAGAATCCCTCTTTCACTCTGCCCTTCAAACTTCTGAACCAGATGACCAGCTATCTCAAAATCTGGTATGTGCGTTATGCTACTTGTGGCCTCATACTCTGAATTACTTACAATCCAGGGACGTGGGAAGTGGGAGCGACATAAGAGCCAATACGGTTCTGAAATTGGTGTGATTGTACAAATTCGAAAATTGCAACTTTTGTTAATTCTTTTTTGCACAATGTAAACCATGAATATTAGAGCCACATAAAAATGGTTACATGAGAGTAGTCATGGCAGCTCAGTCAGCATAGTGGCAAGGCTACAAGCCGGATGACCAGGGTTCCTTTCTCGTCACCACAACGTCGAGTTCAGCGCTGGGGACCACCTGGCAGGTACCAGGCTTCCTTCCTCGGGAATGTGGCTGGGTACGCAAACCCTCTAAACATTGGTATGTTACAAGTAACAGCAGTACAAAAAATTTCTGAAGAGTTCTTAAGATCATAGGTTCTGATGGAATTCAGTCTGTAACCCATCATCATTATGCACGAAGGTTGTGAAATATAAGAAACAATGCAACAGAACATGTGAACCCTGCTGCGCAAAATTGGAAAACTTACAATTATTAATAATATTAAAACTCTCTGTAACCTTGCTATATGAAAAAGAATAGAACTTGGTGAATTTTTATCTTCATATTTCTTATAGGAGACGCACATCATGGCACAAAATCAAATTCAGGACAATTACAGAATTATTCCAATATAATAAACTGTAATTTCTTTGAACTGCTTTATACAAGTCCTAGCTCTTTAAGACAATATTTTTAACTATGAAACTGTTGAAAGAATATATTTTCACTTGAAACGAGCTTAAGAAACTTCGGTGTGCAACACAATTACATAACTTAGAGAGAGAGAGATAAATTTATGAAGTTTGTGGCATTCGGTTGGAAGCTGCAGTTGTTTGTAAAAGACTTATTTTAATCTATTATACACCGATAACTTTTCTCTTTGGAGATTCAGAAATTAATCTAAAAACTAATTATGCAGAATCAAGGTTTCATATCAGACTTCAGAATACTATTTCTACTACACTCTAGCCACTGAAAGTTTAAGTTTCAAGAAGCAAAATAATAGACTGCCCAAAATCAAAAATAGAAAAGACCTAACTAAGAAACATAAATAAATTAAAAATCTTCTTCTTTTTCCAGTTTAACAATGTTTGTATATTTTCTGGTACCCTTTACGGGTCCCCAACTTTTCAGTTGGCTTGATCTATGGACATTCGGTAGGACTCCTTGGACGACAGATCGGCCCGTCGCAAGGCCTCACCTGTACACAGGACAGCACAACACAGAAAAACATCCATGGCTTGAGTGGGATTCGAACCCACGGTCCCAGCGACCAAGCGGCACAAGGCCCGCACGGCCAGTGCAGACCCCCAAAAATTAGAAATGTAAATTTATTTATACAAACCTAACATAAACATGGTGTGCTTTTCAGACATAACAACAAAACACTGGTATTAGTGCAAATAAAAAGAAATAAACTGTATTAACAAAGCAAAGTATTTTCCAGGTAAAAGAAGTGCCATACTATAGGATGCAACAAGATTTTAAAACAAAACAAAATTTATTTCAGTGATATTCAGTAAACTGTCACTAAACAGATGTCAGTGGACCCCACAAGTTATCTGTAATAATCAAAGGTTCCCTACAATTAAATAAAAATTAGTATTGACACCGGAAATAAGCACTATTCGCAGTATAAGTCAAACGTACCTGCAATAAGCCACTCTGCAGTACAGAATTTCGTACTAAAATGGTCCTTATTACATTTACTCATAATTGTAATCTTGGTCCATAGCAGACAACTGCTTTATATAAAGGATACATTTCAATAAACAGTCATCAGATTAAAATCAGAGTAAAGTTGAGGTTGCATTAAAACAAACAGTTGCATTGTACGCAAGTAAACTTTATTGCTCGCACTTTCCCCGCTCCTCGAGATCCCGCGGGTCACAGCGAATGGGATGACGAACAAGTGGGCGGATCAAACGTACAATTTCAATTCCTGCCTCTAAAGGTGGTGTCACTGGCAGACCCAGTGTCTGCAGAAACCAGACGCCACACCAGATGCGTATATGGGCTTCATGACTATGGCAGGTTCAAGACATAAGAAGCAGGATAATATTACGTGATTTCTTAGAACAAATACATTCTACTGTCTGGAAGAAAAGGTTCTGAACAATGTTCAACCAGTGTTAATTAATTAATAAAGTCTTCTCGGGCTATCAGCAGTGTTATTTTTATTTTATATTTATTTAGTGTTCTGTCTGACGACAGGTCCATATGAACAGGATCCTTCCATCCTTTTCTCGGACTGGGACCTGTTCATATACGTTCTTGGCAGATGATCCAAAAGTGGTTTGCCATTGCCTTCTTCTGTGTGTGAATAGAGTAATTGTTGGGATGCCACGGAGAAAAACTCCGTGTTGCCTAGACTGAGAAGACTTTTATTAATGAAAGCCGCCGCGAAAGCTTCACATCATATGTAACTGCTAATTAACTTCAGCAAGGTTTATATTTGCATATTTTCATAACACAGCCAACCTTTCCTTCTTTGTACTTTTATTTCCTCACCCTCTTTGATGAGATGTCGTCACTGCTCTTCTGTTCCAGACTCTATTTTGACTTGCTGCTGTGTTACAAAAACAGATTTTACTCCTAAATTTGACCCTGCATTGGTTACTGCCTGTAAAATCCAAGAAAAACATCAATCAGCATAAATGTCACAAAATTAAGTGAGAAGCACTGTGAAAACATATATAAAGAGAAAAAGGTAAAGAAATATGTGCTTAAGCAACATACCATGAAGATGGTAGTACAAAGCTTCATACAGTTCACAGGTAAATTGATTTAAATTGCTTCTTCCCATATGATAAAGGTTAAAATACATTAACATTGTGCATTTCTGTACGATCTGAATTCTAGACAAGAATTTGCCACTGTTATTGATCGCAAATGCCGAGATCTTTCAGATATTTATTTGCAACTCTCTTCTCCTTTTATAAGAAAATGCAAGTTCTCCTCGACTGCTGCTTTTACAGTTCAGATTATTAACTTTTCCACTATTTCTTATTCCAATACTTAAAATTCACTGTTACGTTCCTACGCCGTCCATAAACTTTGTGTACCTTGTACATCACAACAGAAACCACTTCTTTGCAGAATGAATCTCAGTATGAAAGAACAACAAAACTCAGAATTTTAATATTTTTCAGTTCCATACTTCCATAAGAGTTACAGAAGTATGGATCTTACTTCGCCAAGAAACTCTAAAACCAGGACCCAGTACCTGAGTTGTGCACGTGGAGCTTCCAGAGTTCGCCATGCATACTACGACCAGCTTCGTCATCTGTTGGTTGGAGGCCGTTGCCTGGACAATTTTCTGTGTTGCGACTGGTTGCGATGCAGTCACAAACTTTACAACTGTCGAACTATTACTCGTTGGGACAGGTGATGGCTGCAGGGCCTGCACAGGCAACCGAACTATGGACTCCTAAAAATTAGATGCTAAATCGTTATTTGAGCTGCATTAAGTCAGACACACCCGAAACAGATACTAAGCATATCGGGTTTATAAAATAATTAGAAGCAGAGTACTAATTACTGTAAGAGCAGATAACAAAAATTTCTTTTCCAAAATCCTAAAACAAAATATCAGTTATGCTTCTGAATGTTGGGGAAAAAATGTTGCATGCAGCTATGAGGATTCATTGCATCCTTTGTTATTCGATTCATAAAAAGAAATCAACAGAATAGACTTACCTGTCATAAACTTGTCTCTTCTATCACAATTACTCATTTACAGATTTAATTTACAAAACAAATGTAAATTATTGGCAGAACAGATAATTCTGTAACACCTTAGGTCCACAAGGAATCATTAAAATAAATACAATGTTTACACACTAAAACACTAAACATATGCAATATGAATTTACAAAGAAAAACAGAAATATATAACAACTCTTTTTCTTCACATGGAATATAACCAAATCAGACTAAGAAAAAATATGACATTACACTACCTTAACGACGCTAATTTTTTTAAA
The DNA here is from genome assembly GCF_000696155.1 of Zootermopsis nevadensis. Next base: position 110,995 of record NW_019059583.1, read on the forward strand.
AATCAGTCCTGTAATTTTCTGAACATACTTTGAGATTGTAGCTAATAACACGAAACTCACTTGGCTTGGAGTGGTCGGACGAGATGTTACGATAACATACTTTGATGCATTACTGCTACCAACAACAGGTCTTGGTGCTCCAGCACCACCCATCATGATTGTTCTTCCACTTCCTGGTTGGGATGAACCTAACAAAATCCACCAAGATCTGTCACATGTTCTATATTTAGTCCCTACATACGCAACATACAGTCTGTTACAACATTAACATTATTAATTTTTATATTTGGAAATATTGGCAAATTAATGGATTTTGAGTGCTCGACATTACATTAAATACTTTGAAATTGGACAACCCTGGTCATAAATAGTAGCCATGGCGCCTCCACCAAAAGTTGTTATTCTGACTGCACTACTAAGCACAGAAGTGATTACGGATCTGATAGCTATATAGCGGCATAATATATTCTTGTTTGAATTCAAAATCCTTTACAAGCTGTGCCATATCGCACGTATCATCATTTCATAAAACAAAGGTCAATGGCAAACCTGTCTGTACAATGCCAGTCTGACTTGGCAGACCTCGCGGTGTTGGTGCTGCTATTGTAGGGGGTGCTGGTGTTGCCGTGGCAGTAGCATTAGTGGTGCCAACGGCAGAGGCCGCTGGGTTAGCCGGCTGAGCGCGAGCCTTCAACACTGCTGTGTGCAACGCGGGACCCAGGTAACCAAATTCATTTCGGTATTCCTCCACATAATCTGGTGGTTGTCGAAGGGTCTTCAGAAGGGGAGACAACACTTTCTGTGTATAAATGATAATGACAAGAAGTTGTTATAGACATTACAAAATTATGAACTCTTTATTCCTTTCTTCTCAGTTCAATCATTCCTTCTATGTCGCAGTCTTCATTAACGTCATCACTATCCACCTTCCCAAAAACCTATTTAGATTGTCACAGACAGTCAAAACAGAACCCCACTTAATGGTACCTGCATCTTGTCGTGGTGGTGGGGCTCGAGTACCTCGGTGACCCCAAGAGCTATGCTGGTGGTAGCATAGCTACTGGTAGGGCCTCCCTAGCCAGAGTGGTCAAGCGGGAGAGGTCAGACTAAGACAGGTACCCTGGTCCTCCAGGCTGGGGGTTCGGGGTTGGTTGCAAAGCTAACAACCTTGCACCGTAAAAAGGAAGATGTTTCGAAACCTCAATCAAAGCCTCGGACAGACGGACCTAACAGAGGACCGAATCAAAGAGGAGAATTGAGGAGGCCATGGACCGAATACGGACCGGAGCGCCATAGAAGAAGAATAGAAGTCAAAACAGAATCCATTTGACAAGAGTGCTACTCACCACAAGAAGATGCTTGATGTGACCTGCAGCAATCTTATCAATATTGCTCAATATAGGACCCTCTGTGGCATTCTCTATACGATCTGCCACATGTTTTACCCTTGGCAATATGAACACCTTCACAACCTCCGTACCCAACTCAGACAATCCTGCAAACATAGAATAAGTTACCTACGTCTGTTTCGTGTCGTACTACATCAATGAATATTAAATAATTGTCAAAAGTGTACAATAAAGAAATATTCTCTATCACACCACTCACCTTCTATGGCACCGTAAAGTGAAGCCAACTGCATCTTCTCATCACGCAATGCTTGACTAAACATGCGAGTCACCCTCGTCTGAACATTATTTGTAGACGTGTTGAAGTTCTTGCAAATCTGCGCCATGAGGCGAGATGCGAAATCACGCAATGCCCAGTGATTATCTAGCTCAGGCCTCATACACAACTGTTTGCTTACGATGCACGTCGCCACTGATGGGATCAACTCGTGCAACTGAAATAGCAATCGAGGAACTTAACGCAAAGAAAGAGAAATATTTTAGCATTAATTACCATAAAAACTCTACAATGTTACTCACATGATACGTGAAATGAAATCTGTGTGCAATGACACGTACGGGATCCATTTAATACATACAATTTCTTCCTAACTATTAGAATCAATTTTAATATTACACAAATGCTTTTTCTTTTACATTTCAGTAGTTCCAGAGAACAGCACTACATATTTAAACCAAGCTTTTGAAACACTGAAGTACGTAGCTTTGCTCAAATGTGCAGGTGTTTGCAATGCACAGGACCCCACCAAAAATAGAGAACAAAAGGACAACCAAATTTCCACATATATTGTATCTGTGCATCAAATACTCCGCCACAAAAACGCGATATTAAATTCTCTGATGCACCAGCTGTACGCATGAGCAGATGTAAGAGTACTTACATACTTTTCCAGGTAGAGTGACTGGTTGTCAAGGAGAGCCTTCACCATCCTCATGAGGTAAATAAGAAGAGCAAGGTTATTCTGCACTACATTCACCTTCACGCCCTCCGCTATGAAAGTGCACATACGAGGTAACATCTCGTGGAGACCAGGGTCTGATGCCAAGCTCTGCAGAGCTTCCTATAAATGTCATAAATAACAGAATTAGTCCTTACAATTCTCCTTTCAACCACAAGGACAAATAAGAAATTAAACAGCTATAATTTCATAAAGAAGTATCACTACCAACTTTGTTATATGGAAGTGAATCACGGACAACTAAAACAAGACACATAAATAAATGAAACGTAGTTAAGAACAGTGAAAAGCATTACTAGACTTTCCCATATTAAGAATAAAGATATTAGGAAATAACTTAAAATACAATCAAGACAAAATATTTAACCACAGACAAAATTAGAAAAACCATTTTGAAATAGTAACACGTTACCCAAACAGATTCTACGGTACAAAGCAAAAGGATGCCGAGACAAAACATCTTCGAAAAGATGGAATGAGTATGTGAAGATCGCATAGGCTTGAGCGACTATATCAGACAAACATGAATTCTGCTTTCAGAGGCTCAATAATTTTAAATATCAACCAGAGAAATGATCTTTGCGGAAGAAAGAATATTGCTCTTATGATGACTGCATTGCAATGTATAAAGCAGGCCACCAAGATAATTGCAAACCAGAAATTAAGAGTATGGTCAATTTATAAACATATTTGAGTTTTACAACTTATTTCCAGGATTACATTAACAAATGTCTTATGCATGCAGTCCCATGACAATAGGTTCTAATGTTGCTTAAGAATCTCAATGGCAGTCCTGAAGATGGAGACCAATGCTTCTCTGAAACGCTGATACCACCTACAAGTCCATATGGCATCATGACCTAGAAGACCACAACTGACATCTTCATTGCTGTGGAAATCTCAACTAGACAGAATACACATTAATTTTTCATGAACGTACCGCTCTGCGAGCTTCGTCTGATCCGACACATGCCTCGGTAATTTCTTTGTAGTAAAGCTGCTGTTCCACGGACAGCTCGTGTGTGGCCAACTGCTTAACATGCACCGTTTCCACGTTGCGTAACTTGTGCATTTTCCTGCAGAAAAGATCACGGAAAGCTATCCAATGAATTGAAACAATCATACTTTCAATTGAGCTTATACTACTTACCTAGTAACAAATATTAGGATCAAATGCATAGAAATACCAGTAAGAAAAAATACACTACAAAACCTGCAGAGTGATCATCAGAGCTTTAAATTATGGAAAATTAATAAACAAAAATTTTGGGTACTTGTGGGTTACGGGACACATCGCTTTAAAAACAGGTTAGGTTAGGTTAATGTGTGTGGATAAATGACATATACTTGAAAGTTATTATATTTTATTTGGATATGCATGAGATGTTAATTGTTGTTACTACCTGTCTCTGGAGGCCAAATTTCGCTTATAGATTTTAGAATCATTTTAAAAATATCGCCGTTATCATTTGTACACCGCCATATGAACTCAGTTAAACATGAATGCAGATGATGTCGGGCCGTGCCTCCTGTTTTGTGTCCCGATAACCCACAAGTACCGAATTTTGCCTTATGAAGAATATTCAATAAATTGAGGCACTGAATTCTACTGCACTTTGAATACAAGGACAAAATACATGCATCACTCTTGACTCCAGAAATCACTGTCAACAGAAGTATTTAGAACCTATACACGTCCTGGCTGCAAAATATTCTGATAATGTTACAAGTGGTAGGGGTTAATTAATAAACCATCACATAATGTTACATATGGATTTTACCCTGTTGTAGGTTTACCAGCTGCTTCTCCTTTCTCCTTCGCTGTTTTATTCAACTTGGTCACAGGATCAATACTCTCCAATTTCTGTTGCTCCTTTGAAACTGGTGGAGGATTTTCTGGTATGGTTGGTTGCACACCGTCAATACATAACCAATGTGCTGCAAGAAATCCATCATCAGATTTACCTGCTAAGCTACCTTCCATGTAAATTGGGAAATCAGAAGTCCAATCAAAACATATCAATACTGAGTTCATGACTCATGTATATTACAATGCACAGGAACCCTGCTGTAAGCAATAAGTCCTCACATGTCCAGGCATGTTGAGGTTATGCCAAAGTAACAATGTCCAGAGCACCGTGGAATGAACGTAAATTAATTCTGTCTTCTGAATGATGATGAATATTCATCGCCCTGATGACGGAGGCAGTATGACCTCTGAAACGTTGGTTAACATCGACCAGACTACACAGCGCAATAACCCAGAAGACAGAAATCTTCATATTCACCGCTGTGAGAACCTCAAGTCTTACATGGTGACAAAAACTTACAAATTGAACGAGTTTATAGGTGGTTCAATAATTTTGACCACCCCCAGTTCAATATTTTTGACGTAAATACGTCTATATGGAAGGGTCATTCCGCAATTCAAATTCTCCAGAACCGTGGTTCCACTGTAACTTTTATGTGAATTCTAGTAGTCTGGTCCAAATTAATTTTTCAATTACCACTTAGAAACTAAAATGATTCACCATCATTGTTTTCTGTCTCACTTACTTGTCCAACTACATTCCCAACATTTAGGCTTTTTGCAACAATATGTTACAGCATAATGCATTATTTACAAGAAAAGCATCAGACTACTAGCTGGCAATATAAATTAATTTGGATGCTACTCAGATAAAAATGTGTAGTTATATAATTTTGTGGAGATTTCCATGAGGAAACTACAAATAATTCATATGGCCATTGACATGTGGCAGGAGTCTTCAAATACAGAAAGATATCATTACTGTACATACCTCTTAATGAGACATCTAGTGGCAGTTTTGGTAATGGAGTATTGATCAAGTCATTCAAGTCCAGTTCTTTCTCTTCAATAAAATGTAGTTCTCGACCACCACCAGAAGCAAATCGGAAAGGAATGTTATCATGTGCAGAGAATCCATACAGTGGCTGGCAAAAAATATCAGTTAAACACTTACAAGAAAGCATAACTTAACATAACTCAGTGTATAAGAATGTCATAAATGAAACAAGGCTAACCTGTGATGCACGTACAAAATTTTAATGCCAGCCACTTGCCTTGTGACATTTTTGAAACACTGGTAACCACCTAAAATACTACATGGTATTACCACCCATAAGAGCACAATCCGCATTTTCACCAACATGAAAACCTCAAATCTTAATATTAACTGTTTCAGTAATTCATTCATTATACAAAAATTAGTCTCTGTAATTAAGGGAAATCTATTTAATGCTTTATTCCCACATTCACCAGAAAGCCTGGATAAAATTATGAAAACCTATCACTACAATTTGTTCTTGGTATAGGATTTAAATTAGAACACTCCTGAACACAATGCATAAGTTATGGCTTATAGTCAACATAAATAAGCAATAATAAGGTTTATAGTTCCTTGTTTAAAAAATAAACTAAGCAGATCCAAGCTAAATTACTAACTAACTGAATTCACATCTGTCAATGTTAAAATAAAAACCAAAACGATTTAAATACGTACTATTGTTCATGTTCTTGAGTGTAATTATGTTTTGAGAAGTGGGGCAGTGTTTCGAAAGTATCACCCTAGTAGTACCACTAAATATGCCACAATATAATGCAAACTTACCTCGATATTTTTAACTTTGAGTGCATGATCAATGTCTGATGTCGATAGCTTCATTCTTTTAGCATGATGCATAAACTTTGCTGCATCCTTAAAGAAAACAAAAAAGGAATTTCTTACAACAGTATTATACTATATCCATATCGTCAGACTATTCGCACGAAACTAACCTGTACAATTTGTTTCAGCCTATACGAAACGTCATCGGCCAACTGCTTGGCGGCTTCATCTGGAAGATTTCCGACACCTACACTTTCTGCTATCACTTTAATTGATTCTAGGGACAAAGATGTCCCGTATAACATATCTGCTTCAGTCATATTTAATTTTACAGTAATAAGTATTACTACTCATACACCAATAAAACATTTCTCATGGTACATTCACACCACAGACTACTACATAACAACCAACGCGTTGTTTGGTGTCCTAGCCAACATCTTACAAACACATCACTCTAACAGTTCACTTTGAAACGTAAAACTTTCTGCATATAATTCAAACGTCTTTCTAATTGAAACTTATCACAACCGAAATAAATTTCTAATACGTGTCTAATAGTCATTATTAGCAAATTATACAGATATATTTACTCGATTTTCATTTACACATTGGCTAACCTGAGAGAACTGAGCATTACGTGCATACTATTCACCTGCCATCTATTGGAGAGCCAAGACAATGCATGAAGGACATAGTGTTCCGTTTGCTAGCACCATACGTTACGTCTACAACGGGAGATCCGGGTGTTAAAAAGGATCATTAGTAATGGCGTCATGATAATGATACCGATGATAGTAGCATTATACACGCCTAATAAAAAAACATAGGAATTAAACAGTTGGATTATGAATAGGCTGTGCTTTACACCACGCATGATGAGAGTAACAAAATCAAGGAGGATGGACTGGAAAGTACCATTGGGGAGATTAAAAGTGCATACAAAATTTTGGTGGCAAAGCCTGTTTAGGCGATGCTGTTGATGGCAGTCTTCGTACTCACCACTGTCAGTTATTTGGTTTTCCCTAGCTCATCATCATTCCCTTGCTCCATATGTGTCTATTACAATCCCATGCCATAGTTCTGATCAAGTAGAACACTACTATCACACTTTCTATCCTAAGTTAAGAGCTTCATCCCTGTCCTAGCACTTTATTGTTTTCAGAGCAAAGGTAAATTAGTTTTAACAAATTTCTTTAAGGGCATGGTGTATCCATAAGCAATGTCATAATGCATGCAATTTGTCTGTTAGTCTGTGCCTAAATTATATTAGTTTTGTCTGCGGAGATGGGACACAAATTTGAACATGTACAACCACAAGTGTATGGTAAGAATGCTTATATTCTGACACTCCATGTTGTTTTCAGGCACAGCATTAGCATCTTCTTCCATTTTATGATAACTGGAAAGGAATCAGTGGAAAAAGTAAAGGTCTATGGCAATCATATATGTTGCGACATTTTCCATCCAATAAAAACCAAATCTCTATATTACTCTAATATTTCAGTCAGTTATAATATATTACAGTATTTCATTCTGAATACTACAGTAAATAGAAATTATAATAAAATCTGAATTCTAATTCTAATACAGTTCAACAAAACATATAAATAAAAAATATTTCCTCTATGTATATATATATATATATATATAATATATGTCAAAATATTGAGTATATTTATCATCACTTGCATCAGCATTAAAAGTAATGGAATACTTATTGGCAACACAATTTGGCCTCTACTTTTCAGTCCAAGTGGTAATCAATGATAAGGTTATCAAAGTTGATAATTATTGCTTTCTATAGAAGTGCCACGTTCTGGTAAATTATTGAGTATTTTCAAGGGGCAGTTCTATTTTATAAATGTATACATATATAAAATTAAATTACATATAATAGGATTTTTATATCTCTCAACTAGTACATGGCTGTGTATTATTTTATGCTAATGTAATCTAGACAGGCAAGATTATTTACCGTATACTTGTGTCTAAACCGAAACAGAATTTGAAACAACATAATATTTACTGTCATAATAAAAATAATAGTTATTATTATAATGATATATATATTACTTTCAAAGGATTTATGATCTGGTAAAGAAAACATCACAGCACAAAACAATAAATTTGCAACAAAGCATAGGAACAAATTTTCTGAATGAATAATACAATTCTATAATATAATACAATCTTGAGATTCTCTAGGTTTCACTTTGAAAATGAAAAACTGTCACACGTTGGGTGTGTCTGCCAACTAAGATAATCTCAGTTGATGAACATATCTGGCTAGTCGCAGTTTAAACCATTTTGTACACAAAGTAGGAATGTCGCTCTTTAATAAATTCTGAAGCTAAGGTACTCGTTCATATTGGCAGCTCTTGACATAAGATCTGTTTGTATTACAATATAAGGCTCTTTCAGATACATCTTTGTTTAGAGGTGTTACAATATTCAGTCTTCGTTAGGTACCCTCAATGTCTTATCAACATTTCCCTATCTATTCTTTACATGGTAAACAGATACAAACAAAGTACTGACGTCATAACAGATTACAACTGAAGAATATAAGCTGTATGAGTAAACCATTTTGAAAAAATATTAATGACATTGTTACTTTCACTCGATATTACAAAACTTTGCATGAAAAATGAAGCGATAATATCATATTTCCAAATTTCGATGCGTTATTCCTCTGCGTCTTCTGGCACAAAGTCTTCTGACGTGACAGACTGCCGATGGATGTGCTTAAGTAACGTTTATCTCTGTCTGATAGCAATACTGAAGCAAAAATGTTTGTAGAAAGTCTTTCACTCTGCCAAGCATTGCCACTAATTTCAGTACACTGTCGTTAATGTTTTGTAATTATTTCAGAAACTGTTTATAAGACACCCCACTTAATGGTACCTGCACCTTGTGGTGGTGGGGCTCGAGTACCTCAGTGACCCCAAGAGCTATGCTGGCGGTAGCATAGCTACTGGTAGGGCCTCCCTAGCCAGATTGGTCGAGGGGAAGAGGTCAGGCTAAGACAGGTACCCTGATCCTCCAGGTTGGGGGTTGGTCGCAAGGCTAACAACCTTGCACTGTAAAAAGGAAGATGTTTCGAAACCTCAATCAAAGCCTCGGACAGACGGACCTAACAGAAGGCAGCGGAGGATAGGACCGAATGGAAGAGGAGAATTGAGGAGGCCATGGACCGAATACAGACTGGAGAGGAGGAGGAGAAGAAGAAGGAGAAGGAGAAGAAGAAGGAGGAGGAGGAGAAGTAGTAGTAGTAGTAATTTATAAGACAGCAATGTAGAAAAGTTCTCTGATGTACAGCAGTCAGCTATTTAGAACTATACAGTGTCACAGTTGGACAGTAAAACATTTTAACTATTTTATGGAGCCAGTTTTTAGGGGATGAAGATTGGGATTTTAAATGGAACACAAATAATATTACCAGAAAGTTACATGAATTTGATGGATTGCATCTTTACTTTCTGGTAATCAACATTAATGTCCTATATAAAGTTTGGAATTTTTCTAAATGCGCCAAAACACAAAAGGTACTATCTGATTTATACAGTGGAACATTATGTACACAATACTATTATATAATTGTAAAACAAAAGTTATACAACCACTTTTAAGAGGAAGACGTACATTTAACTTTAGTCAAGTGCAGTTTATACTCGTATAAAGTAACTTATGAATGTCACTGGTGAAAATAATATTTTGTACTGACCACTTCATACTACTCCTGCAATGAATTAAAACAAAGTCCTCTTTTATTTCACAAACTAGACGTTAGCTCATGGACTTTTGAGCTCTCACGGATTTAATCATGGATGGTGCAATATGTAACATTTAAATTTAGCCTTATTTAACCTTAGCCAGATTTATTCTTTCAAATGTTTCGATTACTAAACTTTACTCAGTTACATTGTAGATTTTTTAACATTACTACAGTACGTATTTATTATATGACATTTCCTTTGAAAAGCTGAATTGTTATTTCTCTGTTTGTACACAAAAATGTGTATTAATAACTGATCACTTTAGTGAATATATAATCTACGGTATTACCAATTACTTGTAATTGAGAAAAGAGAAACATCAATGCAACCAGTGACAGAAGTTTTTACTAATACTACCGAAATGCTGCATTTAATGATTACAGTGCAAAACCACCTCTAGTTCCACTTAAATCAAATATATATCTTATTTCTCCAATCATTCTTATTTCTAATGATCAGATTCCCTGGGTTCAATCGTTAAGCTTTGTGCAATATTTACTTCTATTGTCTTCAGAAGCATCCTCATGAAGACTGTAACGATGATCACGAAGACTTTGCGCTACTGTACCTCCCCTTGTTAGCTCCTGGTTTTGTTACGCCATTGCTGTTGGCTGCAGTGTTTTTCTGTGCCATGTGGGTCTGGTAATGCTTAGCAAGATGTGCCTTCTGTCTGAAGCTCTTGCCACATAAAGAACATGCGAATGGCTTTTCTCCCGTGTGCGTGCGAATGTGTACATTTACCGAGTACTTATCTTTGAAGCCTTTACTACAGATATTGCAGTAATGCAGGGACCTCTCCTTGCGCACGCCATTGCTCTGTAGCTGGTGACTGCTGTGTGCGGCCTTGGTGCTTCCACCCCCACCACTTCCACTTTGCTTCTTTGTATACTTCTTCCCAACACTAGTTTTTGTTGTGGATTGTGAAGTGGTAAGAATTGTTGAGAGATTTGCGTGATGGTGGTGGTGGTGATGGTGGTGAGTTGAGGACAGTATGGAATTTGGTACGAGGTTATCTGCTGATGAAAGTTGCGTCGAGATGTAGATTCCAGAGGGTGCGTGTTGGGTTGGACTTGCAATGCTGTTTTGGTCCAAGTTGCAGTACTGATTCACAGATTCTGCGACCTCATTGGCAATTCGCTTGAGTTTCTCATAATCCTCAGGGTAGGATGCTGCATCGAGTTGTGACAGCAGAATATCATCCATGCTGTGTGCCGAGGAAGGGTTATCTGAATCCGTCAGGCCTAGACCTCTGCTTCCACCTCCACCATCAAACATGACCACAGCATTGCCCTCCATCGTCACAGTCATCAGCGGAGACGGCTTTTGATCTCCCCCACTGCAGTCATCAGTTATATCACTGGCGATAAACACTGGAGAATGTTCCATGGGCGTCTTTGCTCCATTAGGAGGTGTGGACAAGACCCGTCTAAGTTCAATGTGTCCTTCCATAGGTTTCCCGTTCTTGGGATTCGTGCCGTTGTAACGGCCAAGCAGACTCTTTCCTTGCAAAGCATTTCGTAATAACGAATCTGCGGTACTGTTGGAATTGTTGTTTGCCAACTTCCAGTCGTTGTTATTGTTGTTGAAGCTGGCACTGGGATCTCTACCATTGGCGTCTTGTTGGATGAGTGATGGGCCATCGACAATGTGACTAATACAGTCTTTGTTAGCGTACCCACTGTCTTCATACGTGTATTGTTGTTCAGACTTCACGAGGCCATCCTGACTAATTGTATGATGTGGACTCAAGGTCACTGCAGAATCGTTAGTCTGGTGGAGGTGATTTGAAGAAAGTGAGTGATTCTGACGGTAACCGTTCTGGTGGAACTGATGTCCGGTTGATGTTGATGATGATGTAGGTGTGGGTGTAGCTGAGGGTTGGTTAGGTATAATACTAAGAATTGAATCGAGATCAAGAGCTGATGAATGGTTCTGTTGATTATTATGAGAATTTATTTGCTGGCACTCCATATTATGTGGGGAGGATAATGATTGTTGATGATTTTCATCTTCATCCTTCAGGCTTGTAGGAGCTTCCGGTGTCCGATACCAGGTGGCACTATGATCGCCGCCATTCAGTACTGTCAACGTATATATCGCTCCATCTGTGTTGTTATGTGTACTGTTACTGATGCTTACTTTGTGGCAAGAGCCGCCATTGCTATTTGGGGAGGCGGATTCTGTCGAATCTTGGCTCCAGCAGAATTTGTTCAAGTCCTCCAATATGGCAGTTTCAAGTCTTACGGTTTCTTTGTCGCAAGAGGAGGATGTCCAAAAGGAGTGATCGCCGAAGTTGCCCATACTGTGATCCGTTGGTGGCAGGCCTGATGGTGCCGTCGTTGTCATCATAAGGTGATTGTTGTTAGATTCTTTGACGTCCTGATAGGTCGTGGTTCCAGGGTCGTTGTTGTTATTGCTATTGTTACTTTCGATAAAGATTCCCATGGATTTCAGTGTTCTGTTAAAGTGCAAAGTTTGTTGATGTTCTCCTACATCTGGCGTCACGACGAAATCAAAGAAATCTGTTTTTGAAATATCTTCCCCTCTGAAGGCTTCCGTTATATCCATTATCACGATGTAATGGACGGCTCAGTATCTTGTACAAGAAAAGCGAAAGTTTGTTAGCTGTATTTTCGAATTGGGTATTATTTACATTTGAACTTTAATAATTTGTTTTCGACTTCTCAGACAGTTTCTTCTTTCGAGTGCTCTTTTCAACAGATCTCTCAGCAACTTATCTGCTTGATCTGAACTGAGTTTTCTTCGCTGGTGTTACTTGGCGACTGTGCCATGCAATGGTGTCGGTGCCTTTGTACGACACTGATACGGCCGTGGGCGGACCCGATTCGCAGCTTTCAGTGTGTCGTCGCTGGCGCTTTGTTTTCATCACGAACCGTCCTGAAATGCAGAAAAAATCAAACATTACATAATGCATTCTAAAAGTGATAAAAGGTTAGAAAATTATGGGACATCTTTGTTAAACCTTTATGAAAATATTCGAATTTATTTTAGGATAGAGCCTAAAAGTGCGCACTGGATCGGCTGGGAACGTGGTCCAGTGGCGTACTCTTGTGAATACAGTATTAAAGTTCACGGTTCTACAAAGAGCAGTATTCTTTTTTCACCAGTCGAGCAAGTGTTCGTTCTTCAAGAACTACCCTGTACTATGGAATTAATTATTTCAACATGAATTAGCCCTACATGTAATATCAGCCATAAAATATAGCATACATGTAAGCTAACAAACAGTAGTCAAGGGATTAGTTGCTCAAATTCGAGGCCAATGCTGTCCAAGGTATATTGAATATTGTGTACGGATTCGAGCAGTTTGGGCGACAACCACCGGGTAGGATTTTCTAGTAACTGGTATAAAAACAGATTTTTATATATAATTTTAATATAACGTAATTTTTGGTCTAGTAATCGTAATGAAATCTGATAAACATGTGAGTACTCTTTTGTGAATTACAGGGCTTCTGCTGAAATCAGTCAAGGAGAGGGCGGCTTAATCAGAGTCTCCACTTCTTTAAGCGACGTGTTAAAACTGTAATCAATGAAATGTCAAAAACATCGGAGAGAAGGTCAATTTAAAGTTCATGGAATAACTTTGAACTCTTTATGCCACATTAAGTAGCACAGAATTGAAACAAACTACAAAATTTAAGAAATATTGGTCCAGTTTTCTAGTATCCATATTTCTTCTTTCGGGCTTCCAGTTTTCATTTACACTAAGGTACACTCCTAGTCACTTAGGTTAAAATGCATGAAAGAATTAGTGTGTGTAATCTAATATTCTCCAGACCAATTGTTTTTACACGAAAACAAGCTCAAAATGTTGATGACTTAACTGTTAAGTCACCGCACTTTCCAACACTGCCATGTACGTAACTCAAAAATCAGTCTTGCAAACGACGCTTAATGAACCGTTCTTTCTGCTCGTTGAGACATTCTCGGATCCATCTTAAGAGTGTCCCAACAAACTGAACACTCTTAACAATTCAAAGTATTCGAGTCATTGCTCTAACAGCATATAGCTTAGAACGCGTGTCGCACAGTCGACCACCTGACGTAACAGAACACTAGAATTAATTCAGGAATACTTCTTCGCTGTGCAAGACATCATACGTTAATAAAACTCAATTACATCTCCCATATAAGTGAGCGACTTTAATGTCATTACTCTACTGACTAGCAGAACGTGAAGAAATCTTATTTGGTCGAAAGCGTAATGGCCGATATCAGCAGCAGAGCCGCCTAGAATACGCACTGTGCTAGGTTAGTCGAACACTGGCTGGAATCACGAATTCAAATCCCGTTTCAAGTAAGAATGTCTGTTCGTGCTTTCTTATGTTGTAATGCGAAGTTTGTAGTTTTACGATGACTTCATCGTTAATTAAGGATCTCTAAAGTTTGTGAGAGCAATGAAACCAGCGCAACAGAAGAGAACAACTGGCTCGAAACAGGCCGAAGACGACGAATGATTAGATTATAAACTGATGGGTAGGGCGTAAAGAACGCTAGAAGTCACGTTGCAGTTTTCACTCTAAGTTCTCTGCTGTGCAAATCTTTAATATGTCCGCTTCCGAGGTTCTGTGAAACACTTATAGATATGGTAGTTATTTTCCGGTGAGAAGATCTATCCCCGCCTGTTCGCTTCTATTTATTTAATACGTACGAAGCTACTCTTACATGAAGTCTGAATTTTTTATGATGATGGTAAGTAAAATCTGTAAAATTTGTATTTTGTTCTTTGTCCATCGTCTATATTTCAATACAATTACAACGTATCGGAAGTTGGATTTTCATGTTGTCTTCTGGTAAGAAGGGGGGAAACGGAAAAGGATCCAGTACAGACGATGGATCCACATTCTGCAGATTTAGGTCTACAAAGTTAAAATCTCGTTATTGTGAAAAGGTACGCTGATCCTTTACTTAAATTGTATTAAATTTAACAAAACAGTATAAACATTTCTCTTGTATTAATAATTCAAACTGTATAAAATTAAGACTTGAGATCTAAAGAATTATAAAAATTTGTGATTTGTCGTCGTCGCCAACCAATTTATAGCCATTTGTTTACTCGGCGTTGTTGTGTTGGTAGCGCTTTGCGCTAGTAAAGACAAATTTTCCGACCCCTGACTTAAGACGATAAACAATTTGAAGTGTTCTGTATTCTTCCCTAAACAATATCTCACAGATAACCGGCACAATGCAGAAGGGATGCCAACATTCAAGTCTGTAATATCGATTTCTATAGAATAACTTTTATACTGAGAACATTATTACAACGTTTCTCCGAAACTACGGTACGTCTCACATGACGCAAACTGCAACAGACTGCTATTTTATTTACGGTAAACTTAAAACTCCAAACAGGAGAAAACCAGTTTTATTGTTTCATGGAAATAGGTGCCTATAAATTCTTTCCTTACAATGTAGGACTGAGAGAACTGATGCGCCTTGATCTTCCACAGAGTAATAATGTAGTCCATAGTCGCACTTTTTCGAGAAATGTGAGTGCCCTAGGCACTTTCTTTAGAAGATAAAGAAACTGTTCTGGGAGTTACTCAGACTCTCGTAAGTGGAATGACGTTTCACTCTTATTTGGGAATAAACAAGGACAAAGACTGTACTGCAAATGAGATTTTAGGTTCTCATGGCCGCGAGTATAAAGGTTATTTTCTTCTGCGATGCTACGCCTTGTAATCCGTGCGATTGCCCTGTTGGTGGAGGATTTGGACTAATTCTTTGTGATACGGACGGTGCTTGTAGAAAGCATGGGGGTGTGAGAACGCTTAAACATTTCTATTTGAAAGCTTGAAGGGAATAGACCACTTAGAAGACCTATAAATAGTTCGGAGGATATTATTAAAATAAATGTTTTGGAAATATCAGGTGTAGAGTGTGGGCAGGATTTGCTTGGCTTAGGTTAGAGACCGGTGGTGGACTCTTGTGAATAAGATAATGAACAATTTGGTTCCACAAAAGACGAAAATTGTGATTAGCTGAGCGTAGGCCACTGTCAGCGTCTCGAAGCATAGGAGGATTAGGAATCTGCAATTGGTCAGTTAATAGTGAAAAAGCAAGATACGAAACAAGATTGAAAAGACGTACCCTTTGGCGTATACAGAGATTTTTAAAGTATTCTTCACGCCATGTCAAAAAGGTCAATGTTGTAATAATGTGATCCAACAAAACTCTAAGTCATTTTTAAACTCATGTAATCAGAGTTGCGGAAGCACAGGGGGTGTCTAAGACAGGGGAGAGGCGGCCTGCGGAGCAAAGTCCCTAGAACAGCAATTTGTGGGGGCAGGCCCTAACGAAGCAAACATTTTGTAGAACTGAATCCACCGATTATGGCCTCTGACCTTGTAGGGGGAGTCCAGTATGCGGACCAATCGATGAAGGAAGGAGTTTTCGTCTGTCAGTACAGTCTGTGTCAATGCAGCGGTGTAGAAGCCTGATAATTGTTGTCTTGTGACTGTGCTGTGTTAACAACATGACACCTGTTCGTTGCAGCTCCTTTCTGGTCATTGACAACGCCTCGTATCACAACACTCAGACACACAAACCACCGACGTCTTAATCAAAGAAGGACGAAATGAAAGCCTGGCTATTGGAAATAAATATCCCATTTTGTGACAACGTGTTGAAAGCTCAACTGTACGATATAATCAAATTAAATAAGTCAAAGAACAAATAATATGTGATTGATCAGATTTTAGCAGACAAAGAACGTACTGTGCTGAGCCTTCCGCCGTACAATCCCGATTTAAACCCCATTGAAATTATTTGGGCAGATGTAAAACAATGGGTTGTAAGCAAGAACACAACATCTAAGATGAAGAACGTCGAGCATCTGTGTAGCCAGAGATTCGAAGAAATTGGGCAAGAGGAATAGGATATTGTGTATGTCGGCATATGGAAAAACTAGAACAAATTTGTTATGAGCAAGAAGGCATAATCGAAGACGCTATTGAACGTATTATAATTGAAGACAATGGAGTGGACAGCTGCAGCGGCAGTGATGAATCGAGTGATGTCAGAAGGCGATGGTCTGAGAGGAGTGGAAGAATTGGAAGAGGACCGAAGAGTTGTGAAGAAGTTAAAATTATCTAATACTCTCTGCAATGTTAATTTTCTAGTGATGTGTTGTGTAGTGAAATCGACTTTCCTGTGTTGCAGAACGTGGTGATATTCTATTTGGAGCGTACTGTACGCGGCCTGCTGCCATCGCTTCCAGGAAATGTTTGGCAACTGACTCGCTCCAAGGTTCCAATTCACAAATTTCAGCGGCCAGAAATGCTGGAACGCAGTATACAAGGATCTGGATCGTAAAGTCCCTCTTTTGAGTACTAGCAGGGGATTACCTGGTGTGTCCCCAGGGTTTGCGGTCACCGGAAGTAACTTACCCCCGTGAGTGGCATTCTCAGTCATGAGGCCTGGATGATTTAACCTGCGACGGTGCATGCAAAGGGGTGTCAAACCCGGCGAAGACAAACAATGAAATAACATTAACTTTAGGAATAAGAATGGAAACCATGACAATAGGAATAATAATAATAATTAAGAACATCAGTATGATCAACAATAATAAATTCCACTGAGTAATGACGAATCTCGGTCATGCAGGCTGCGTACCCGGTAATAAAAGTGCGACAGACGTACTTGAACCAGCCGATACATTGTTCTTCGCTCACGCTAGAGCATTAAGAGCCCCTAATACAAAATGAATTAGAGAAAAGAACAAAGGAAGAGGACAGAAGTTAAAGACACGAAAGCGGAAGGTTTTACAAAGACTAAATGCCTCTTTGATTCCAAATTAAATCCAGCCAGCCTCTTCGTATACGTTCGAAATGACAATCGTACGTTACTTATAACGAATGCAGTATATCCGTTAACGGTTCAGTTATACTCGCAACTAATGTCTGATCTAGACACATTATCTGCATCCACACAATGTTTTCGCTTTCAGGAAATTAATATAACATTGCAGAAGACTGACGCAGATCTGAGAGTAGTTTACATATCACGTTGACAATCTGTGTTCCAGTTAAAATTCCCACCTTCCAATTATGGCTGAATAATCTTTTCGGCGCCAGTAGCAATGCTGCTGTGATTATCTGTCGTCTGTTTTACTAACAAAACTGAAAGTTGTTCGGAGCACCAATTAAGTCGTCCAGGATCGGTCAGCTTCTTTCGTGCCAATGAATCATCATGACGACGGAATTACAAATTCGAAAATAAAATTAAAAAGTAAAACTGTTTTCGTTCTGCTTGAGGGCTTACAGAGGGTTGAGGCAAGTATTGTGAGCATAAACGAAATATATCGGCTTGCACATATAGAGAGTTTATATATCATAGTCTGTATCAAAATATTTTCGAGTGCAGATGCGGTTTATAATGTTAATACAGCAGATAAGAAATGCAGAGCACTTACGTGACAACGCGAAAATCTCAAAGTGCATTTTGCACGAAAAGAAAGGAAACAGAGAAAAATTAGATGGAAATTGTAAGAATTAAAAATTCAGAAAGAAAGAAACTAGAAAATTTAGGAAATATGATGCAAGAACGAAAGATAAGAAAGGGTGGAATTTTTATTTAAATTTTTGTTTGAACTTAAACACATCGGACTATCAATAAGGCTCTTGCAGACTTTTTTATTGCATACAGAAGTAATTGTTTTTATAAAGTGCCTTTTTCTGACGACGACGATGATACTACCAAAGTTTCCCCGCAGCTAAGGTCAAATCCTGCAACAACAAATTATTTGACGTTTCTCATCACAAACTTTCAATTTCATTCAAAATACAAATATAACTAAAGTTTTTCACATTTTTAATATATTTATATTCTCTACCTCGTGGCGTCTTCCCCTGAACTACTAAACTGTACCCAGACAAAATATCGACTATGAGTACTAAACAGGTGTCCTCTATTGTGACAAGTACGTATTTATGTCTCGTCAGGTCAATGAAGTCTCATAAGAAAGAGCAGATCAATTTCTGCCTGCATCACAAATGAAATGTCCTAGTTGATTCTGCGTGCCAGTGCAGTCTCCTTGAGCCCCAGTTACGTACATTCAGTTCTTGCGTAAATGCTAATTTTTTACTACAGTAAACACAAAATGTCTCTCCACCTTCTTGCCGATATAAATTTTCTCGGACAGAGCGAGATTTCCCGGCGTGGACGAGTCTCAAGATGACTGTTTTCGGAGGCGTTGCGCCTCTCAGACCGATACAGATTAACCGAAGTTTCAGAGGCACTTGCCTCCATCATCAGAGACCGATCGCCCTAATGACTGAGGCAGCAAGTAGACCTCTCTCTGAAACGTGGCTAACTTCTACCAACCCACATGGCGCAACACCCCAGAAGACGTCATCATCTTTCTCGGACATGTTTACGTCTTTGTGTTTTCGAGAACTTGTCCATGCTAAGTGGTTTCTTCGCAAAAGAGATTTCAAACGGGAAACCTGAAAGTAATAGAGCATTAGAAGATAAAGGTCTACACAAGAGGATAATATTAAAACAGATATTAAAGAAACGGGGTATGAGGAAGTTGGATTGTGCAGCTGGGTCGAGGCGTAATAGCAGATTTATGAGCCCCGTAACGAAAAATCGAGTCCATAAATGTCAAAGAATTATACGACCAACAGAGCTACTATTAGCTTCCCAAGAAAATTCTGCTTCACTGGTTATTTATTTATTTATTTATTTATAATAGGAACTGGCAGTGAACCGATGAGCAACACAGCGTGCTCCCCAATCGCTATAACATCCATCCGTTCGTAGACGAAGAGTAATAACTTACTCTCACACTTAATATACAATTAAATAGGAGCGATTATTTCCCAAATGCTGGTTCTACCTTATAACGCCTGATTATGAGACTGAACAATGACCTTCTAATGCCCTCCATTAGAACTGCCTTAATGGCAGTGCTCCGGAAAACGCACCGAAAGAAATTCAGTGGAGTACAACCCCCTAAGGTGTGCATTACGGGGGGTCTCATCGCATAAGTGAAGCCCGGGAGCATCTGTCAGTTACCATCTCATTAGGCGGACGGTCGTGGGCACTGAATCCATGCAGTAATTCCTGAAGTGCGCTTTGTTTGTGGAGGATAACATCGGAATGTAAGTCTCTCCGTGGTCTTAATTTACGTCCTAAAAATCAAGATTTTCATGACGTCATCGAATACATAACTCTGTGTCTGGAGTTCATTTCGCGAGTATTCGATACGCGCTTAACACGTCATGTGGAGGACATCGTCATTTCGCAGTTCTGTTCATCTTTTGACATTATCAGTTTTATCGAACCAACTGAACAAATTACTCTATTAGGCAACCCATCTACACGTCTGAATAATTTGTTTTAATTTACACATTATCGCATCAGCTTTGTGAAGTTGAGTGGTAGGCATTTTAAACTGTCACGTATTGTACAGCGTTAACTTACAGACGACAGTAATGACGATGAACTAAATGCATGAAGAAGAGGCCGTAGCCTGCATTTGTAAGATCTGTGATTCTTCTGGCGGTGAAAAATTCAATGTTGGTCTTGCGGATTGTAACGTCGTGTGGATTTGTAGGCAGCAACCAAAGTTTTCGACTAACATACTGCCTGTATCTTCGGGTCTGAAACATCGATATATCTGCATTGATCTAGTAAGGAGAATGATTGCAGGAGCCCCGATCGAGTTTCAAACTCAGCGCGTATCGAACACAAGTAATTTTCGTCGCCAATCAAACCAGCTTAGTTGATAAAGATTATGAAATTGCACTGCGTAACAGCTGAGACACCAACAGAACATACACAGAAGACAGGATTAGTTCTCGTGCCTTTTCAATAAGAGACATAATACATAGCTCTGGAATAAAGGCAAACAGACGTCCCTGTGATAAAAGTAACACGCCGTGAAGAAGTGGAATGGAGATAGAACTCCACATACTCTTAAGGTCGGTATTTGGTAAAGGTAAGTGAACAACTTTACTCTTCGCCGTTTTTTCCCGAAGGTAGATCCTCCGGTCTGGACATCAGCCGAAGAGAAGGATTTCTGCCCATTTGGTAGTCGATTCTTGGTCGTCCAGCCCGTAGTAGGTGACTTCAATTGATTTGATATTATTTTAATCGGATCATAAAACCTTGCGCTGATATACTTCAAGACATGTTACCACGAACTGTCTCCACGCAAAGACAGACGAACTAAAAGTAATAGAACAAATAAAAATGAACGTGTAGAGTATCACTAGCAAAATACTAATTTGGGTTGACCAGAATAAGAAACTCACTTCCTGGTTTTAAGCTTCTTCGACGTTGCAGAGTGTACCACTCGTAATTTGTTACATCCCGCAGCGCAGTAAACGTTACGTGGCTAACCATCGCTGCGTCTTATCGGAAACAACTGTCAATAATAACTTACGAAGGAGACAGAACAGCTAACACTTATTCATACTGTAGTTGGGCTCAGTTTACAGCTTGCCTAACATAATTGATTATGCATTTAATTGAATTCGTGACGTGTGCCAAAAGCGTTGGGCTACCAAGGACGTAACAGATGCCTCACGTCAAAAACTCTAGTCACAGTAGACAAAAAATACTTTTTTATGGATGCGTATTTTAAGGATTTTATTATTTATTATTATTTATTTTGACTGCAAATGGGTTTTTACCCGGTGGCAATGGCCCTACAATAAGACACAAAGAACATAAGACGTCTATTCAGCTGCCCTTCCTTAATTTTTAGTTGTTTTCGCTTTACTATAATAATACTCAGCCCATAATGGGCTTGTTTTACAAATGACATAATTAGAGTCCTTCAGCGAAAATGTTGTTATGATTTATTTTGCCTAATCTATATCTGTATAAGTTTCGTTTATTATATTCCAGTTACATCGAATTTCTCTCTGTCTAAAAAGTAAACTGCATTTCGATGTAATGACGGCCAACGAAGAAGTGAAAAGAAGACTAGTGTCCGTTATCCACGGTTTTATAAATCTGCATTTTATGAGGCTGAAGTTGTTGCCTTATTTCTCTTAGTAGAAGGCTACAAAACATTTCCTACACAGCAGTTTTCTCTTATTTGCCCTTTACTTCGAAAACGTCTCTCCCGCTGGCAGTACTCAGCTTCTGCTGCTGCCATTATCAGTCTGCATCGCAGGTTGGCAACACCACGAGGGAGTGAGCCGTTTCTTACGTCTTCCACATTGCCGGCCATCTGAATATCCTCTACCTGAAGAAACATTTTGTTATTTGATACACCTAACATTTTTTCTTGGGGAAAGACAAATTGAGGGTATTTCAGAACAGGGTCTGAGGATGGGAGAGGGGGGGAGAGGGGGGGAGATAGGACAGACAAATAACTGGAGGTTCCAGAAAAATACTCACTGAAGAGATTTATAATATGTACTCTTCGCAAAATAGTTGTTATTATTAGGGCGATCACGTCAAGGAAAACGAGATAAATGTAAATCTTTTTTTTTTTCGAAAAAGAAGCAACAGTTACAATTATAAGTTATGCAATAATTAATTATACAATTATAGGCATATTTTCGAACTTTTATAAAGTTCAAGAAAGGAAAATATATTATTTCTGACACTAAATGGACAGAGGTTTTAATTATCCAGCTACTCTAAATTAATAACATTGGTATTTAATGGAACATTTATGAACATAAAAATTATTTCTTGATTCAGCATGTGATAAAAGTGATCAATTTTGTGTTTCCTGTGCTCCTTTTTCAGCTCTGTCTTTAATTGATGGTCTCGTAAATAGCTGTTAATTAACAAAGTTTACAACTTAAAAGGGAACCAGTTTGTAAATTTCGTTTAAATCTTCACCTCACAAAATCTTATCTCTCGCTGAAATCACTGCTCAGTTCCCTGTATTTGTGGCAAAAGGATACATTTCCAAAAAAGGAAAACAATAACACTTCAAAAGGTTGGTATAATTGTCAAAATGACGGGTAAAAAGTTAAACTGAGATGTAAGTAATATGGAGAAACACTAATATAAAAGAGATAATTAAATATTGTGCAAACAAAATGTTTTTGGAATAAATCCCTTCAGCTGCTTCAGTTTACATGATGAGATTAGCAGAAACTACAGACTAGTACTCATATATTTTTGTAAAATAATTTTATAACATTCGACTACGTTAAATCCAGAAGGCAAATTAAACATTTGCGACGAGACGTTGTTAGCCCCGGTACAAGCCCAAATTGGAGTATCGTCCCTTTTCGACTGTCCACAACAGATTATTCAATATATTTGAGCTTTCTTTCATACCCGGAGGTTTTACTCTTTATCTGCAACCTGCTGACACCTCGCAGGCCAGTAATTCAAAATGCCAAAAAGGTCATGTGACTATTCATTGCTACATGTTCCGATGTGTTTCCCAGAAGAATAAATTGATTGCTGCCCTAACTTCGAGCTAAAGCAAGCCGCTGGAAATGAAAGCGAATAGAATTAACTTTCTTGGTTGAGGTATCTTTACCGATCCGACTTACCTTGAACCTTCTGTGAAAAAGTCATAAATATAAGGTTTTTTTTAACATAAGCCGCAAAACCATTGGCGCGGAAAGGAATGGGTTGAAACAGTTGGTAATACCAAAGCACTGACGTCAAATATATTTAACCACATCCAATGCCACTGACACCATTTAACTTCTTGGCACTGCTGTACGTACCAAGTACGAAAAATATTGGAATTGTCCAAGAAAAAACACAAAAATAACAAAACTCTAACACCTATGATTTGAGGTTTTCACAGCGGCGAGTGTGAATATTTCTGTCTTCAAAACTCTAACATCTTTCCTTGTTCTGTTTCAGTGTGGAATTTACTGTGTCAGTCCTAAGTAGCGAGAAATAGGCAGAGAATATTTACGAATATGGTGCTGATAAGAACATTCAGATCGAAGGGAGAGGAAATATCAACAGGACGAAGGAAACACAACGAGAACCATAGTAATTTGTAGTGTTCGTCAGATATAATGGGGGTAACAAAATCAATGAGAATGTGACGTAGAGCCCATTAGCGAAGATGAGAAATGCATAAAACATTTTAGTCTGAAAATATGAAGGAATAACTTATGCGAAGTTGTGAGAATAATATTAAAATGTACTTTAAAGTTGTGGGATATAAAGATGTGGACAAGACTCGGATGACTCAAGGTAGAATCCAGTGATAGGGTCACATAATTGAGGAAATGAACTTTTGGTTCCATAAAAGTTGGGGTAATATCTTAACCAGCTGCTCGACTGTCAGCTTGCCGTGAAAGATTGAAGTTGCTTAGCCAGCAGCTATGTCAAGGATGACAGGTCAGTAAAGTTTTAAATATTTTTAGTTGTCTTATGCATTTTAAGCCCGACAAGACATAAGAGAATTGGAGTCATTTCTTTTCTTGAGAATTTTAAATTATGATAAAAAATTAGTCGTTTAATTCCAGTGAGAAAGAATTTCGTTCGTCGAGCGGAAAGTGATTTCATTGTGATGGGTTTTGTGGTAAGACGATTTCTCTAGAGGCCAAATCGTTTAAGTGGTCACAAAAAAATGACTGACTACAGTTGTTAAGAGTTCTTAACGTCTGAAAATCTTCCCCTTTATACTGCAAAAAAGTAAATGATAACGACCAACGCCACCTAATTCAGAGAAAATTAATTGGGGAACAAAAAATTTCAGTATAATAGAAACGTAATTAAAATGAATATTGCTTTGAATATTCATGAACGTCTATCTACGCGTAGCCATTTAAGTAATCTGTATGCACGAAGCATATTGCTGAAACAGCAGTCGAATGCGAAGAATACATAGCAACTATGTTTGTTGAATCTGGTGTTTCATTTGTATACTCGAATGAGCAGGTTATAAACACAGAGCTTAACATTTAGACGTCATTGCACAAACACGTAACACCTTTACATTTACATACAAACAGTCGCACCGCAATTTACCTCTCATTAATCCGAATTTTCACCTGCAGACATGAGCGTGTAATTTTGTTGAATTATACGTTAAAGTCATAAATTGCGTTCTTGTTTGTATCAGAGATTCATTAATTCAGAACGGACGCCATACATCGATGGGATCTACTGCTCCCTCACCGATTGCAAAACGCTGAAGTGGAAATAAATGGGGATTCTACATGCCCACAGACTGCCTGCTCCCGTAATCTCCAACTGTTTATCATTTTGAACCCGAAATTTAATTATTTCTATCCATATTTCAAGAATTTTTTCCAACGACCAAGTCTTATAGCTGGAGAGTCACTTACGACGGAAGTTCAAATGGCAGGAAATTTTGATTTACGTTAGAACTTATGTTGGCAGCACTGAGAAATATGGCAGGCATAAACAACATGAACATTCACTTATTGTGATATACTTGGTCTTTATTATCTCCCAATGGTGACAATTCTCTGATACATGTGAGATTTTAAGTTCTCCACGGTAATCTTCTGTATTGCGACAGAGTGCTGACATGCAGATGAGCACTAACGTTTCAGAGATACAGACAACATCTTCATAATAAACTTTCAGCACGAGCATTTATATCAACCTTTAACTGATGGAGAAGACCTTTACTTTAATTCATTCCTTGGTCGAAAATTTGCAGCTATCGTTGAAAAATAACGTTCCAGTAAATTGGTTACACCGAGAATGAAGAATCAACACAGCAGGCAGTGAATGGGTTTTTGTACTTATTTTTCACGTACTCGCGGTAGGTCGCTAAGCCACGTGTAAGTAGACATGCCTCTTGTCTTAAACATCACAGAAACGTTTCCCCTGCATATAAACTACATGAATTTTGTCTATGGCACTGACAATGCAAAGCAAGCATTTGTATTCATTTCCTCATCAGTATTACTAATACGTAACTATCGTTTTAAGAAATAAAGAGAAAAATATTGCCATTTTACTACCATATATTTGAAAAACTTTATTTCGCTGTACAACAACCAACATCATAACTCACATCACTTTGTACGAAAATCTTAATTTAAACTAAAAAATGTTTCTCAGTATGAATAGAAATTTCAATTTGTTTTCTGTATGCTACTGGCAAAAGTGTATAACCTCTGGGTACTATGTTTAATACAAAGTGTGCCCAGAATACATTTCCATACGTAATTTCACGTGTGGTAACTTCAGAAAAGGCCAACATATTTTATCATATTGTACGCTGTAATTATCAGAGAACCTGAAATTATAGACTTCCTCATACTCTGAATTTCACTTTTCCATAAACGTATTTGGTGTGAATGTTAAAAGGAATAATTATGGCAAACACCAGCAGAAAGAAGTACTAAAATTCTTCTTGGCTGACGAGTTTAATTTCAGGATACTGACGTTGTAGACCAACACATTTCTTTAAATCACTTGTTCTATTCCTAGATGATTTTTCAACATATCACCAAAAAAAATTTCATGTCAGGCTATAATCACTCGTCTTCTCGTCAGTTACCCATCATCACACTACAAAATTTTGCGCAGAAGCCATGAGTTTATATCCCATTTTTACAATATGTATTAATAAAAGTTACACATTTTCCCAAGCCACTTCAAACAGCCAAACTTCAGAAATCTACGCCAGTGGCACCAGTGTTTAATATTTTATATCACCCATAATCATCCAAAAACTTTCACAAATTCGAGCAGTCTTGAGATCATCTTTGTACCAGTCCAGGCAATGCAATGTAAAGTACAATGCTTTATTTTTTAAAGTATGGAATTTGAAATTCATTTTTAAAAAGTGTGTTTAAATAAATGATCAATTCGAGCAGCTCACAGAACTGAACTTGAGACTTTTTAAAAGTTACAGTGTGAGAACCTGAAACAACTTGAAGATGGCTTCTTCAGAAGACCTCTGAAACGTCGGCAGACTTCTACCAGACTACACGACACAACAACTCAGAAGATAGCCATCTTCAAGTTCACCGCCGTGAAAATCTCAAAGAAACAATTTACTCCTTGCTTTCGTAAGAAACTTTTAATCCCTTTTTTTTGGAGCTACAGGAAGAAATTCCCCCCTTCCTGTCTTCCCCTCCCCCCTAGCGTATTTGACGGGAAGAGATCTGCTGTCCAGTTAATGTAAAATACAAGCAACAAGGAAGAATATGAGACATTGAAGCGACTGTGGTTATGTAAGGTGTGCTAGCATTTACCTGATAGGTCAAACGATGATGGACTACTCCTCAGTCTTATGCAACTCGCGTAACGTTGCCCTGCCATGGTTATAGTTGTAATATAATTCTGTATGTCGACTGCGTCAGAGACCGTAATAAATAAACAACTGTTTCGTGACTGCAGAGAAAATAGTAATTGATTTTTGGTGTTGTTATAAATTCAACCTAACCGATAGCCTAATAGTTTATGATTTATAATAACACTACGTCTATGTAGGTGCTTAATTACTACTCCTTAATACACAGAAGAAGCAATTTTCTTTCAATATGAATATTGCAAGGGCTTAAAACAAAATAAAATTTAACCACGTTTGTATCTGAGTGACTGATTTATTGATAAAGACCAAAATACCTGGCGAAATTATCAGATAACAAAACCATCACATGTACAAAGCACATTTAAGGAGCAATTCTGTAGCACGAGTTTGGTGTGATCGAAAAATGAAAATACAGAATTCGTAACATATTTTCTAACCGAAACGTGATCTTCTTACATTTATCGCATTTACCATAGACGTTTTGAAGAATATGTTTCATTTCATCTCTTCCCATCAACATATTTAAAAAAAATTGTTGTCCACCGTTTGTATCGAAAAAATAATACAATGTTTTTATGAAACAGAGTCCTCCTTAAGAAGCTGACAGTCGCTCAGAGTGTCAAGAAATTACACGTCTTTCATAGAATCCTAATTTCGTTGTCGTGTTTATTAGAAGACCGCCACTCTTACCTATATTCAACTCTAAACATAATGAAAATTCCAAATGAATATTAATCAACCATTTAAATTTGAAGCTGTACTAACCGGGGTCAGTTTTGTCCACTGCTAACCCTCACATCCCATTTGTTGAAGTTCCATTTTAACATGTCTTCCTATCTACGAATAGGTTTGACAAGTAGTCTGTTTCGTGGAGATAAACAGAGAACATTTTTGTACGCATTTGAATTCCTTACCTCTCCCATACGTGCTACATGATCTGCCCATATCACCAGTCTTCATTTAAACTACAGTAATTAATATTTGATTTAATTAACATACAATTTTCAATGTGGAGTTATTACTTTTGGTCATGCTGTTACATAACCCCTTCTTCAAACCTCACAAGCACATAAATAACAAAATATAAAATTATAAGGTTCTATACATAAATTCTAGTTTGTTTTTTTAGTTGAAGGTTTTGGTAGCCAGCATTTCCCAAATTTAATAATATTTTAACTTCTTCATGTATGTAATTTTAAATTATCGTCGTTCCGAAACATGTGAACAATGACATACTGAGAATATTAAATCGTCTCTCACCTTGATATTAAACCTTCCGCTGATGCTAACTTCTATAACCACTGGTACACAAAATTTGTATGCGTGGTGTCACAAATTATAGGATCCACATCCTTATTGAACTGGCCAATTGGAAGGGGTCTAAACAACAGGATATTAACGATGTCACTGACAACATATGAAGTCCTCGCGTCTTTGGAAAAACAACGTATTGAGCAGACGTCACGTTACGTGACGTGACCGTTTTAGATTAGGCAGCTTACAGATGTTATGTAACTGGAAATAACTATTATTATTATAACGTGCAGGAAGGCAAGTGACGGCCATGCTTTTAAATCCTGTATTTCTTTGCAACTCGTATGATTCCGATGATGAATGTTGAAATGATTACGCATCAGCAACTCAACGGCATAGACCAAGATAAACAAAGAATCTTCTTTCGGGAGAGTCACATTTCGGATTGGATCCAGAGCTATGCAGTGTATGAACTGGGAGTAAATTGTTCCACAAGCTTACGAACTTGTGATGGAAATAATCTAAACACGCCCGCAACGGTTTACGCTTCAGAGAACACTAAAATGTCTTAAGTTCTTTGCGCCAAACCATAGGCAATAACCAACTGAATAATAAAAGCGGCAAAGGCCATTGTTGCGATAATATGACCCCAAGGTCATTGTTTTAACATTAAAAAACGAGGCAGGCTGAAATGGACAAGCCCATAAGCCGTTCTTCGCTTGCGCTACAGCTCAAAGAAATACTAAAGAACAGGCAAGTTGTGAATATACACAAGGCGGCGTCCTACACGCACTCGTTCACACGCACACGCGCGCGCGCGCGAGGGCACAGGGCCCAAATTATACCCTTCTTTGAATTCCATTCTGCATGCATTTATAAACAATCTGAGCTGTGAAACTGCTGCCTGTACGCAGAGTCCCTCTTCAGGAGACGACAGTTACTCAGTTGAAGATGGCTCTCTTCTTGGGTGTTACGCTGTGCAGTCTGGTAGAAGAATATCGAGAAGATTACCGTGTCTATCATCAGAATCACAACATCCCAGAAAACAGTTCTCTTCATACTCCCAGCCATTATGATCTGAAATCTAATTCAGGTACTCGAGAAATACCCGGCCTTTAAATAAGTTGAATGTTCATTACCGTCTTCAAGAGACCCGCAATTGACCCCTAGCCTAAGTCGGATGGATCCAATCCATGCCCTCATGTAATGTTTCTTTGGAATCATTTCAATATTATCCCCTACCTAGCTACAAGTATCTCGAATGATTATCAACTTCAAATTTGTGTACATTTCGTGAAATTTTATGATATTTAATTTATTTGTCATTAAAATAATCCTAATTCCTTTGTAAATGTTTATATAATTACTCACTTTATAGAAGACTGTCACTTAAAGACCGCGTTCGTATTTTAAGGAGTCAATGCATCTTTCTGACTGCTTACTGACAAATAACTCATGT
The DNA here is from genome assembly GCF_000696155.1 of Zootermopsis nevadensis. The sequence goes on from NW_019059583.1 coordinate 140,702, forward strand.
TGCTAATGCCCATCTTGCTGTAACCAGCCTGCAATGCACCGGCCACGCTGATTCCTCTCCAGAGTCGTCGACCTAAAACAGTTGCCGCCATGAAAATCCAACGCGCGTTCGTCATTCAGGTCACGTGGCGAATGCCCCAAGTAACCAACGCTGCTCCTTGGTAATTAGGAGCATTATCATTACCCTAATAAGATATCTATCACATACTCTATTCTCTGCTTTGGTCCATTACTGCTAACCATAAAAAACAGTTCTGGTCTTACCAGGCGCGATATTTTTAAATGGCTTTTAAATATTTTTTATATTTATTGCGCTCTAAATGTAAGAGTGCCATAAGAGAAGAATTTATATGGGCTGTATTACTATTAGTAGCTACTTGTCTAAGTTAACGATGTTATTTACTTACACATTTCTGTATCACATTCAAGTCTTAAACATTTTCCTGAATTCTTTTACGAAAACGGTCATACCACGAAACTTTATTCGGGTTCATTTTTGAATTCTGTCTCACAAATTATTTTTTATGTTGCAAAATCCATATTATAGCATAAGAACTACTTTAATAACTTTTCAGAACAAAGATGCAGTTTCATACTGGCATTTTTTCATCGTTAACAGACACAAATTAAAGGAAAGCCACAATTTCCTGGAAATCTTAACTATGTTTCAACAGTTAGATGTCTATTTAGTTACACTTTATCAAATATACCGGTTATTTTAGATTTGAATTAAATCAGAAAATTATTATGCACAATTCACTCGAAAGTAGGTCTATTTGTGATCGAGCGACAGTGCCCTGTTTTAAGGAACTATCCCGACATTTGCCTGGAACGCCAAAGGAAACGCGTATGTAGGAACGTTCCACATCGATTCAGCTAATTAAAGATATATAGTCCATTATCTTATTTTATTGATAATATTTTTAGATATATCTTTAAACAGTACAACTAAAGCTTACCTAATCCTAGGTTAAATGTTCTTACAGAGATAGCACCGTTACGAAAATCCTTTCGACGCCATGTTTTCGGTCACCCGTTATACCATGTCACTTTGTGTCCCCGGCTTTACATTTTCTATGGCCTGCGGTAGTTACACCCCCCCCTGGCACCCCCTTTTAAGTAGTTTTACGATAATTTTCTCACATGATGTCCCTGGCAGGACCAAAAATTATCGCAAATTGGGCGAGAAAAAGTACGGTCCTTGGTGCTTCTCAGTTATATTTTGATGGTAAAAAAATAAGTGTCGAATGTAATGGCACGGAATCCAATATCAAGTATGTAATTAGTGATTTGCATCTATAAAGACTACAATTATAAATAATACCCGTCTCACGCCCCACATATTATGGTACATAATTTATTATCAGACACAACTTTAACTTTTCGCCTTTCACCCGTATTCATACTGATCACCTGACCACGCTCGTTCTGGGTCCTGAGGGATTTTTATCCGGGTCAAAGCGGTCGGAGCATGAATCTGAGGACTCATTCCATATAATTCCAATATTATTAATGCATGAAGGTGCGTCTTCATTGCCCTATACGTCCTAATGGCGTGGTGCTTATTTTAGGACAGGAATAGTTTGTCCTTTACTCGCATCGACAGGCTATGACGTAAAAGATATTTGCTCTAAATGTCGCGACGTGTTTCTGTTACGTCAGTAATCTCCAAAAATATTTAATATTTTTCCGGTTTACTCATTTATTTTATTATTTATTTAGTGTTCTGTCTGACGACAGGTCCATATGAACGGGATCCTTCCATCCTTTTCTCGGACTGGGACCTGTTCATATACGTTCTTGGCAGATGATCCAGAAGTGGTTTGCCATTGCCTTCTTCTGTGTGTGAATGGAGTTATTGTTGGGATGCCACGGAGAAACCGGGGAAGCCCCCGGAGGAAAACTCCGTGTTGCCTAGACCACGGCCTTACCCAACACAAGGTGCTCATTGCAGCACGAAATGTTGCGTTCTGACGACGTTTCGATAGCTTGTACCTCTCGATCAGACGACCTCCGAAATCAACAGATGCTTTCAATCACCATAGTACGTCACGGGAGTAACTAAATACACGATTATGGCACCGCCTATTCACCGTTTCCGAAAAATCGAACAGAGAATTTCAAATTCCAACTTAATTATTTTCCTTAACAAGAGACCACACCCTTCATAACAAATATATACACACATCAGACTACTTTCGTCCTGTTCAAGGTGGTCTGAAAATCTGGTAAGATTAATTACTTAATTTATTAATAATTACCACGGCATTTATGAAAACAAAAATTCGGCAACTTATAATTATGTTCTGTAATTTTAGGAACAGTTAATGTTTTAATTGATTCATTTGCTTTCGTCTTCCCATTAACCACCAGCGACCATATAACGAGAGAATGTTAATTATACACCGGACTTAGTTCTTAACTCTTGTTTACACAGCAACGGAGTTGGTGATACCACTGTTTTTATGTGAACTTCAGTTCTATTTTGAAACGGCATTGATTTAAGTTTTCATAAAATTGAATAAAAATATTTTGCTATTCTATTTTATAGTAAATCAAATTTTTATTTTTATTTACATAATTAGGCCTATGCCATCTTCCAAAAATAAATAAAATTAATTTCTATTTATTCCTTAAATGATAGTACGTGTGTGATATACCATAAAGTTCTATAAAACAATGCAGCATACGATCCCCTGCAGTTCCAGTCAATAACGATTACTGAGCGCCAAACTTTTCACGTAAGCGGTAACATCACTTCATTAACAACTTAAATGCACGAACTAAACTGTACAGCACTACGATTACAGGAAACAGAGTTGGATACAAGGCACGCGTGACTCTTCTAAACGAGTTCCCATTCCAGTAATTGGGATATCACGGCAAGCATTTAGTTCGTTGTCCAGCTGAAGAGATAACAAAGTCGTTACAAGTGGTTCAGATTACAACTGCTGTTTAATTTTCTTGCAACAAACTAGGTATAATGCATAAAGCGACCACTAAGTGGTGCCGCCGTGGAATAAAAAGAGACGGGATATTTCACATCCTTTCGTCCTTTAGGTACCATGTATGGCACTTCGCAATGAAATTATTAAAAAGACAAATTAGTGTATTTCGCTTTGCATAACAAATCGAGAATTGCTGAAAAGATTTTTCTGAAACTGATATCGGTGGAGGTTTACTACATTTTGTTGACATATTCATTTTTTTTATAAATCTCATCAATAACAACACTGGACATGAAAAATACCAGCGTTTTAGAGCGTAACTCGATAAATAATCATGAGTAAAAATGTTTCGAAGAAACGTTATAGAGGAAAATTAAGCACATATTTTATGGCGGGCACATTTTATCACAATTCCTGAAAATATTGTTTGGATAATTAAAGGAATTTTATGCTGTCAAATCATAACTCTGAAAACTTTATTGATTCTGATCATATTTTATACTGAAGCTCTTTCTTCGTCTGCCTTGCATGTTTTGAGCTATTTATAACGCTGCATTAATACTTAGGAATCAGAATAGATAAATTATAATTGAGCTATAGCGCCACAGTTTTTAAGACATGCTTTTAATAACTTGTGGTTTTTTGGCCAACAGAAATATAGCTTCATGAGATTAAATATTTTGATTACTTGAGTATATTCTGTTTTAAGACTAATACGGTCGAAAAGTTTGCGAGCAATTTCGCGAGTGCGGAAAAATGAGAAAGACGAATTATGGTAAAGAAGGAGTAAATTTTGACGTTAATAATTCGATGTAACGTAGTTAAAATATCACTTCAGTCTGTGGTGCAGACGGTGTCTTTACATATGCAAATTCGTAAGAACATGGTGATGGAAATGATGACCAACCAGTCGAACTACTGCGGTAACAGGCCACTTCCTACTCAGACCCTTCACCCGCAAGCAATTTTTGGGCTGCCTTATCATCAGGGTTCTAATCAGTAAATTAATCATAATCAACACTACCACATTCACCGAGAACAAATACATTTAAGTCTCTTTTAACATGAGTCAAAATCACTTTCTTGAGATATAAATTGTTCTACAAACGAGACACTGGCGACCAATCATTAATACTGAAGGGAACACTATTATTAATATTTAAACTTAATTTCAGTAGATGTGCGATATTTTTCATTAATATCTGTAGGACTATCTTTATAACAACCAGTGCTGTCAAGTTGACTTTCAGCATACTTCATTATTCTCCTGCTTTTATCATTATCATTTTCATTAAATTCCTCTCCTTATTTTATTCATCTTTATATCAAGACGCCATCTTGAGATATGCTACAACAAAGTAACTGCATGGAACATTGAGACTAACAGTACCCTCAGCTAATCAAGAAATTCCTCGCATTTTATGAAATCTAAATGTTCAGCATCGTGTTCACAAAAGCCTGTCATCGGTCCCTATTATGATCCAGGTAAATCCAATCTATACCCTTAAATCCAATTTCCCCAAGATCTAATATAATATTGTCCTCCACGAGCGTCAGATTTCCGAATGGTCTCATTCCTTGAGACTTTATAATAAAAGATTTTTACGAATTTCTCATTTTCTCCATGCAAGCTACATGCCCCATCCACCTCATACTCCTTCATTTCTAATCGCGCTAATAATACTGGTGAAGAGTATAACTATGGAAATCATCATTAAGCAGTTTTATCGGACCTAACGTCTCATCATAGCTTACTTCCAGATAATTTCCTAAGCAAATTCGTCAAAATTCGTAGCCTAGTAAAACATTTTGAAACATACGAGTTCTTTCACAGTGGACAGTTGTTAGCCTCCACCTAACCAACAAGGTGGAGGACCACTTCTTATCGGCCGTCCAGGACTATTTATTCAATATATTCACAGCTGCAACCCACATTTAGAAGCCCTCTTCTCCACCTGCAACATGTGGACCTGCCATGTCGTGGCGACAAGAAACACATTTAGTAGTATCCTCCCAAACCATGTCTCTTCTTCTCATTCTACAATAAATAACCTCCAAAGGTAGGAGAGAATAGTTGAATAACTTACCAAGCAGCCGTATCGCTGTCCAATAAAATAACACTGGATAAAATGTAACTACCAATACACTTATAACTCACTCCTTGAAAAGATGACGTTTGCTAGCCGAAAAAGAAATTTCCCGACTTTTACGAAAAGCGAAGGTAGGCAGGACGCCACATTAAGTCAGTCGAATCCAAGTGATATTTGAGGTTCTCAAGGCGGCGGGTATGAAGAGGACTCTCTTCTGAGTCGTTGCGCCGTGTGGTTTGATAAGATGATGATCGCTCTTCAGCAAGCACCTCTGAAACGTCGGTAAGCTTCTACCATACTACACGGCGCAACTACGCAGGAGACAGTCATCTTCAGTTGAATGTAGTCTACACATTTACGACATTTTCCAATTGGGTTCCTTCCTCTGGGTTTTCTAAGATTTTGTATCTGTCCCCCAGCTAACTAAAAGTGCTAAATGTTCCGCCCATCTCATGCTTCTTCGTCTGATGAAACTATTAATTTTTTATACAGGCTACATTACAAATTATGACGTTCCTCATTATGTAATTCTGACACAGGCTACATTACAAATTATAAAGTTCCTCATTACGTAATTTTCTCTACCCCCTGCTATATCCTCTCACATGTGTACAGATATTATCCTAAGTGCTTTATTCTCAAACACATGTACAGACACACACGTACTAACTTCCCTGTCAGCACCAATTTTACAATCGTCGAGCTGTTTAGAGTAGGGATTTCAACATATGTCGAAAATAATTAACATTTTTCGAAGACTGTTTATTCACACATGCAGTGTCGGAATTATGAGTGCGATGCTTTGGATAATGACGTAGCTTACTAATGGCTGCAGCAACATGTATTGCGGGGCTTTCGCCAGGTTATATTTACACCACCAAGACTGTAGTGTCTTTTATCAGTATTATAAATTTATTATATCTACCCATTGTCATGTGGAGTGGTCATCACTGACTTCGAAAAACAGTTTGCGGTGCTAATCAATTTAAGTTTCATTAAATATTCAGTGATTTACAAAATGTTCCATCCATGATGTATCATTGTCATAAATAAACTGTTTATGATGTTGAGTTGTGACTACTGATGAAAGGTCCAACTAAGTGATTCTGCTTTCGGGCTTAATTTTAGTTGATCATTCCGATCAGACTCGTTAGGGATTTTGTACGTTGCGAGACCCAAGTTTCAGAAGCATCGTGTGTGTGTGTGTGTGTGTCTACAGCAGCAAACAAGTTGCTAACTGGCACAATGCATCACTTATACCCGGAAGTAATCAAGAGAAAGCTTAAATTTAAAGTTTACAAGACGAGCATTTAATACAGTGACCTGGCGCCATTTCTCCGGAAATTCTTGACACATCTAAAATATTTCGACAACGAAATAAAACTATCAGTCACAGGTTTCTACTCTACATACTTCCGGCATCTTGAAAGGAAGGCCTGTGGTTAATGTAACTACAGCTGTTTGGATGAAGACGCCAAGTTATTTTGTAAACGGAATATTTTATACTGCGGTAACACAACCAGCTACTGTAATTGTGAAACTGTTTGTGGTTTCTTCTAAGACACTGATGACAAATGCTTTCCTTCCAAGTACCATCAACGCACTTCAGTTACGTTTATTTAATGGACTACTTCATACACCTGGCCGCATTAAAGAAAAACATGATTAATTATGATAATTTATCAATCAGTTCTTCGATTTCTCCTGGTACATAAAATGAAGAGAAGAAAATTTCTTCTCTGTTTACAGATGAATGTCACTGTAATTAATACGAAACTTTTGTTTTATGTTCGCACGTTCCATAGCGACAGATCTATTTTATATCAGTAAAATGTTACGCTGCAAGTGGGTCCCTTGCAACCACAGTACATCAGGTTCGCAGGCTTCGGAGAAAGACGGCAGTCTACAGACATGCAAGGTATCCGCACAGCCACTGAATAAACAATTGTAAATAGCCGAAAAGGAGTAATACCAGCATCGGGTTTAAACTGGAGGCCAACAACTCTTTACTGTAAAAACTAACAGTTACGAACTATAAAGGGTATTCACGGGGATGAAAAGACATGAATACAACAGTACAATCGGAAGGGCCGCTTGGGTACTTCCAAGAAGAATATCTTAATATTTGCACCAAATATGAACTGTCACATTATAAATGGTATGGACGTGTCATATACGTGTTGTAGGAGTGATAGAGCAAGATTTGCTACGTTCAGGCACTGTGGACGTTGTCATTAACTTCAATATTGCCCAATTCAAGTGTTCGCCCTCTGTCGGATATTTTTCCTAATTTTCTATCCAGAGACGTAGAAAACCTTAGATGTTGGATCATACGGTTACCTAGCCTCTACTGTTACGGGGTAAAAGACAAAATCCCAGAAAATGGTCCATGTCTCAAGCGGGATTCGAAGCCCTGATCCCACAATACGATTAGTAGAAGCAGAAGTAGGTTCACATAATCGTCGAAAATGAGCTCTACAAACAACAAATTACAATGGGAACAATAAAATTAGTAAGAATTTGAAGTAAAAAGTTTATTATGATGTTAAAAAATTCCATTCCTGGGACTATTACGATGGCCAGTCATCAATTAGAAAGTTGACCGCAGTTAAAGCAGAACAAAAGAAGTGGTACTACCGAACAGCGTTGCTTTATTTATCAAAGAAAGAACTTGGTGTCAAATTAGGCAGCTCAGAAACCAGTCGAACGTGACAGCATATTAAAGTTTTGCTGCCTTCCGTATTCATGTTAACATTTCTTATTAAACAAACTTGCAACATTATATTACGATACTTATTAAAATATTACATTCAATAAGTTGTGCCTCATTTCGTTTATCTTTACACTGAAGCATGTTTTAATTACATGGCTGTAACATAAATCAATAGGTGGACCCACGACGTCTGTCGTGTTCCTGAGCAATTACGGGGCTCTGGACCTGAACACGATCAAGTATAACAAGATTAGAGAGGGCTTTACAAGTCCATACTCGCGCCGTTTGAAGCCTGAGATAACATTTGCACAAATGTTCCTAAACTTCACTGGTTTCTGTCTGACGAAAATATAATCGATTTAGCGGACAGTGTTTTGTCTTTTCACCTCATAATTTCGACTAAACGCGTTACTTATTCTGAAACCAATTATTATAATTGACAGTTCCTTAATTATTTTTAGTTCTGGTGATGAAAGCAGTGACATTATTATAAAAGGAACACAACTATTTTATCATCAATTTTCATTTTCTCGTTAATTTAATGTTTTCTTCTTTCTTTAGTTCTTTCGATTCTATTTTCCTATTTTAAAACGTCGTTTAATTCAATATTCCATTTCTTTTAGTTTATATCTTTGTTTCATTCGCATTCCACTCGTTCTTATTTGTTTGCTTATTTTACTTTTCTCATAAAATCTCTAAATTTTATATAAAATCTTAAACAAAGAACACAACTTTTACACATGGCTCAGGTCACAAAATACAGACAAAGCCTAATTGGATTTCAGCACTTTTCCGCTTTGAATTGAACATAATGGACAGATAAGCCGTGAAGCCGTGGCTTTTATTAAAGTAAACTGATGGAAAGGAAAATAAGTATAGCAAATTGATTCACGTGTACCTACACAAATGCACATTACCCCGATCCTAAACTTACGATACACCTCTGAAGTTCACAGGGATATGTGGCAGGGAGAAGAAGTCGAGGTCTGATTAATATGCAACGGAAGACAGTCCACACATCAGCAGCTCCATGAAAGCTGGGAGTGTCCCAGTCGGAGCTGTGTGCAAGCACCCAGCATGTATCCCACCTTATCATCAATCATTTCAGTACCTGAACCACTGCTACCTGTTCCTGACTCTGAAATCATGGGAACTATATTTTCTCTGATGTAGAGTGTAGTTTTATATACGGCATCACAAAGCCATGACCGCTGTGCGATTTCCCTCTGCCGTGGCATCGGACTAATCAACGCTCAAAGTGCAACATTTGAGGGGTTCACAGCGATGGAAATTTGAATTGTGGGCTCTGAGTTATGACGTCGTAGAGTCTTGTACATAATTATCATATAGATGGTGGCAATAATTTTCTCCGAAGCGTTCGTGACCATTTACAAAACTACATGGACTCATAATCCAAAAGACCAGAATGTTAACTTCTTTAGTTGCATAAAATAAACAAAGATAAATCAAAAGTCGAGTAATAGTTTCCGAACTGGGCATGTCGCTCGAGTTCTTTCCGCTTTGACGTCACTGACGGTCTAATCGACCTATTTCCTCTTTGTCGTGTGTTTTCTGGTTTCATCACGCTAATGAAAACCCTGATCCGTATATTGACTGAGTTATAAATCACACCGCGGTTTCATAATTTTCCGAACTAGTATTCTCTCTCTCTTATTTCCCCTCAGTGTAGATAAATACTTGTGTTACAAATTTTCTATTCAGGGCAGTCTGGAAAAAGGAGACGATATTCAATTAATTTCAATTCAATTAATTTATTTACGTGTTTGCCAACAGCAAGAAGCCAATAACAGGCAAACACTGATAATACATACAATAATAGTGAAATAATAATGGATAATATTACACAAACGGATTAACTAAACTTATACATGTACAGTATTAAATGTAACTGCCAAGTACAGACAAACCAAAAATAGAAACAATATTAACAGTGCAAAAAATTAAGAAATATAAATAAAAACAAATAATCCACCTAGGGAACACTAATATAATTGTAAAACGTTAAAGAAATATAAAAAGCAGATAACGAAGCTAGATCATCTACAAGACAATCTATCTAGATCATTTCCCTTGTTGAGAACGTTCGCTCAAGGGAGACAATGTTTATGCTAAATACGTCCAAAGATTTACATACGTCATTTGCAGCGATGACGCACCTGGCTGAAGGACTATGTCTTAGCGCACTGCTCACACTAAAAGTAGAAAATTCTCTTATTTGCCTCGCCGGCACACGTAAACCAACAGTGTCCATAACGGAATGACAATTTATTTTGCCCTTAAATACATTAATAAGAAATAACGCATCGAGATGTCGTCGTCTGGAATAAAGTGTTCTAAAATTTAAAGTAGATATGATCAGTTCATATTTGCGGGGGATATTAAACTGGAAAAATCGGTAATTGCACAAACGTTCTAACTTTTCTGTAAAATACGTCTTTAAGAAAGTCTCAGAAAATCAAGGGGTGTTGAAATTGAATGCGGGACATCCGACAGTGGCCTGTACTGATAACCCCCTTGAATTAATTTCATGGACAGAGGAACTAACACCAAAATAAACACATAGTATGCTTCTAGGATGGAATGTGTAGAAATACAAACGGATAAAATTAGTCTGTGGTCACATGAACAAAGTCTTCGGAAACATGTCAAAGTTAAAATATTTTAGAACAGCTTAAATTTCGACTAACAGAAATGATCGACGTCTACGTTAATCGAAACCATTAAGATCATATTAACACGTACATTACACGACAAGAGCAGCTTAAGGAAGAGGTTTAATTTTTTATATAAGAATTTACTAATAGTTTAATTGTCGCATGCAAAGAATCGTTTTTGTTTCCTGATCTGATATGAGCTGAATATTTACTGAAGCAAACGACCCTATTTTTACATACGATTCACTAAATATTTCTAACGCAATTCTTTTGAGCTCTTGAACCTTGAATTAATAACTAAACTACGCATAAGCACATTTTAGGGAGGCGTTTTCGTTTACGTTAAGGAATGTGAAATCGAATCCTACCGAATATATAATCATTAAAATTATATTCAAAATGAAGGACCAGTTGGAGTGGAAGTCACTTAGAGCCCTTTCTCTTTACGTTGGCTCATAACCTAACATCCAGTAGTTACCAAATAATAATGGGTTTCAAATGAACCTAGTAAAATATGTCTAACGCTATTATGTGTGAGTAAAAAATAAATTAAAACTGAAGTTAAAGATTTTGGAGCAAGCTGTAAATGAGTTTATAAGTATTCACGAAAATATTCGTAGTTTAATCGGACGGCTTAAGGCTACGAACCCTCGTAAATTAGATGAAACAAATTGGGAAGATGTGTATTATTTCATGGGTATTCTTTACATATACAAAACAGAAGTGATGTGATGTTGCCATAAGCAGAAGGACATTTTCGTTCCCCCAATTTAAAGATCAAAATTAGAGCCCGAAGGCACCAATTCCTGTTACAGTAAACTGCTATGTTATCCTTCGAATAATGGACGCACAAACCTTGGGAAAAATAAAAACAGAACAGAATTCATTGGTCTGAGAGAATATGACACACCAGAAGCAGATTTTCAGGATTATAATCTGACAACGGTAGGCAAAAAGCTGGTTTAGAATACCCGATTCTTTCTGACAGAGCCTTCAAACTTGAAATCTCATTTGTCACTACGTATCACAGTAATGCTGCTGGCTTTCCTCTAGTGGTCAGCATTAAAAATAAGGAAAGGAATAGAGTGGATCATGACTTGAGATGTGTATTATATCTATGACAAAACCCCGTATCACGTGGCTTGTCAAGCAGACGAATATCGATATTCATGCTGATACATGCAACAAATGACGCGTTTTCATGTTCTGAGTAACAAACCTAACACACAGTAAGTTTCAGATCTAATTGGTGTTTAATTTTTCAGCATTTTTGTGAGAAACATAAGAAAACTAAATACATTAACATAATTAATCGTACTTAAAATTATTCATTGTCAGTACTTTTTCCATTGTCTGTTCTTTAAAACCACGACTTTTCGGAGGCTGGTTCTGTCTCTGTCTTCAGGTGAGAAGTGTCTACTCTGAAACGTTGTGGTTTTAAAGAACAGACGATGGAAAAAGTCCTGACAATAAATAATTTTAAGTGTAAAATACCCTGTCTCTGTCTTCAGGTGAGAAGTGTCTACTCTGAAACGTTGTGGTTTTAAAGAACAGACGATGGAAAAAGTCCTGACAATAAATAATTTTAAGTGTAAACTACCGTCGACAAAACCCTTTAGAATTGAATAATTAATCATAATTTTCCTTTTGTATATTACAATGATTCTTAGACTCTTCGGCGTGCTTAAGATAAGAGGAGGGTCGTTTTAATTGGTTAAAACCCGCGGAGCAAAAACTTCAAAGAGGTTAAGAACCACTAGTTTCCAAAGTAGGACTGTTTAGACGACTGAGCGTCTGTGACTGTAACGTCACGAGGAGTGATGGTGTGATAATTGTGTTAGTTCTGGTGTTAAATCCGGTATGCAACCTCACACGGTGATACTGATTTATTGCAGCTCTTAATTTGTTCTGTGGTATGCTCGTAATTCCGTAGTAAAACGATGTGTGGATAATTTGACAAAGATGTCAACTCAACACAGACATTTACTACAATATATTTTTATTAACAGTGTAGAACGAGTGCACAGGCGTCAGAAAACGCACGACTTTAAGGCATGACGTTCCAAGACTTAAACTGTGCCCAGACACCGTTTATCAGCGATTCTCATTGTAGCCAATCACACTACGTCTCATAATGAATCGACGATGTTTAAAAAAATTAAATTAATTTACTGAAATTATTAAAGCCAGAAAACAAAGCCAATCACAGCCGAGCATTGACATATTATTCCAAAAAGCAATTAACAGTGTAAAATAAAATATACAGGTAACGTATAGATTAACACATAACACAGAGAGCAGAATCAATATGTATATTATAAAACCTAAAGAGTGTGGATAAAAGAAGGCCAAATTAAAATAAATTTACAAAATTAATATTAAAATTATTAAGCTTTCTTAGAAATGCAGCTAGTATTAGTAGCAGACGATCTTACTTCTAATTAATATTTATAATTCCATTCAGTTCATTTATTGAAGCATTTTAAAACTACAATATCAATAATAATTTATAATTCAATTATAATATAATAAAATGGCACCTTGTTTTAATATTTTGTGCCCTAACGACTAAAATGCACAAAGCTGCTCACCGTTTTACAAGGGTGTGAATCTTGACCTATTCTGAGGCTACGTTATATAATCAGGGTATTATAAGAAGTGAGTATATATTTTACAGAAAAGAAAATCAGCATCCTGTCTGGTTCGAACAAAGTCTACCTTTATTCGGTATTAAATGTCTTCGACCAACCCTTTTCGAGAGCCTACGTTCCAATCCTGAATGGGGCCCTAGATAAATATAAGTAAATATACGGCTTTTACAGTGTCAAATGAGAGAATTTTTGTTACTGAAAATTTGTAATTAAAGTGGATGTAACATAGGTATCCATTTTTTTTATATTGAGGCTAAAAATCTTCGTTAATTCTCAACTAGAAAAGCCAGATTCGGGGCCTGTAATAGAAACCAAGTCCTTCGGAAAATGGAGCATGAGTGTTAATTAAATCTATGCAATATTTGTACATGGAGCGAAAATACACATGTAATCCAAGAAATTGTAACTTTGTTTTGAAAAATGTATCAACAGCTCGGACTTTCGATCTTCCTTCCTTATAGATTTCGCAAGTTAATAATTTATTCCACGATTCTTAACGTGTATAAGTTATGAAATGGTTCTTTTGCTTTAATATTGTGACAGGAAATTCTGAAACAGGTTTAGAGTAGGTCAGGTTATGCATCGACTGATTTCATTACAGTCACTCCACACACGTGTAATACTTCTTCAACGTCATTTACCTGTATCTTCCTGGCTTCAGAAAAGCAGGCATGCAATATGGAATTCTCAGGATAGTAATTACGTATTTCAATGACAATGACAATCTCAGAAGACGACACAGATAATGCATCTATAATTACGTGGAACCTAGCTGAAACTGCCCTGAATTCGGTCGGTTTTATGAAGAAACTCAGGAAGAAAAAATCATAAATCGTGACGCACAAAACATGGGCCATTAATATTTCTTTTACACACGAATTTTGCGCATGGCTAGCAGTGTGACGTAAGGTGATTCGACATATAAAACGGCCCGAGTGTATTCGCGTACAGCACGTTACTGTTTCACTTCATATTTACGTAAAGTTAAAACTTCTCATAAAACAGACTGAACTTAATAGCATGGAACACTATCAGACTCTAGGCTAGGGCAGTGGGGAGCTCTCATCCTCAGGGCTGCTGCGTAAAATACTCGTAATACAGACACTCGGTGATATCTTGGCGAAGACGTTGGATCGAAGAGTTTCAAACAGCAGATATACCGGACAGCCCATATATGGAAGAGTAGTACCGTTTATGAGGAGATACAAAATCTGGCAGCGACCTATATTCTACAATCTATATATTGTAAAATCCTTGTTCTTTTCCAAGGCATGGCTTATAATCATATTTTAACTTTATATCATTGTGAACAGTCGACGTCAAACCACACTGTAATTACCTTGCTCGAAACACTGCAGTGTATCATGGCCGTCCCTGTATTAAATATAAAAACAAATGGAAAAGTCATGAGATCATTCTTCAACTTGCGTAATTTACTTCACTTTCATACTGAAAATGTTTCTCCTGCATTGGTATGGCAAACGGTAAATCTCTTTCCAAGACGTGATCAATTAACTACAGTGATACTGAAACGTGTACCAGATGTTATGTGAACAATTAAACACACTCGGTTTAAAGTCAGTAAAATAAGGTTAACCGGGATTTGCAGATAGAATGCCTCTAGCTATGACTGCTTGTTTCTAAAGACTGCCTCGATGCAATATATTCTCTTATTTTTCCACTGAAGATGCCTTTTTGTTTTGTATACCAGCCTGTGCGCCCTAAATTGGAATATTCATTTAGCCTGGAACACAATTACATCGGCGGATTTCTACAAATTATGGAATTAAAAGGAAATTTTCTGCCTTACGGTATAGCAAGTGTTTGTCGACTCGTGTTGCAACAATTATGAAGTTGTTTTCGCTAAACTGAATCATTCAGCTGGCGGCATCTTGATGCCAAACTTCTTATTAACGTATTTAAAAACAAAATTGGCTCGTCCATATTTGTTCCTACCAGTGAGTGTACGTATATCTACTAGGATAATTAAAGACTACTTTAAATTTATGGCAAGTAACAATTCCAGATCACTCCCTCAGCTAAATGTGTTTCTGCTGAAAATACTATTTGCAAGTATATTAATATTCTAAAACAGATTAAGTATTGCTTATGGGCAATGTATCATATAACATTTCATCCGCTTATAATTAGACATCCACTCATTTTTTACATCTGGCCTGCGTTCCTCTTGTATTTCTCTAAATATACTTATTATTATTATATTTAACCACTGAAAGTTGTTTATCATCATCGCCCATTGATATTGTGGCAATTGTTAAAATTTATTGACTAATTTTCTCTCTTCCAGAAATAATACGACCTTATTTCGGGGCACGGGCGTCTATGAAAGCATTGCGTATCAATCTGTTGGAGCACACACTGTCGGTATATTTTGTGTGTCGATGAACTAGTAAATATATTTCTTCGTTACAAAATGTACGTTCCTCTCATTTACGCCACGTGTTTTCAAACGAATATAATTAATAACGTATTGCACCAATCGACGAAAGAGAACACGTTGCATTACTACCACTAATTCATTCAACTTAAATGGTTTACTCAGGAACTTACTTAGCGTAATATTCGAATTTAAGACAAGGATGACGTTCTTAGAGTTACGTATGCATTTCATTTCTTACGCCGAGTTATTATCTGTAGTAACTACACGGAGGACGAGATCTACGCACGCAATGTGAGCGAGAATTAATAATTACGCTTCGCACGCACAAATTACCCGCAAGATTCCTTTAACATTACACACTACTTGTAGGCTGCCTTTATATCAGATTGTAGCGTAATTGAGCTACACACGCAGAAAAGCGTTTGCTTCAAAATTCCTATGTTACTCTGCAGCCCGTGACAAGCACAAGACAAAATTATATTTATTAGTCCCTAAATTATTATAATTCTTATAAAGTGGGGACAGGGGGTCCCCTAAAATAAATTTCTGAAATAACGAAATTATTTATTTATTATGTAATTAATTTCTAATCCGTATATGCAACAATCTACATATTACATTGGTCTTCTTGTAGTTTTGGGTATAATGAACATGAGATATGGGTGCATTATAAACAAAACGAGGACACCTTAACCCATTAACTGGCGCGTAAGAAAGTTATTTTATTCACCAGTACCCTACAAATGTTACAATGAGGCTAGACGATTTTGGAATCTATTAATGGACCTCTCTTGCATAAGACAGCCACACTAACCATTTCAAGTACAGAGATAACTAAATTCAAAACCTTTAACATTCAAAAACACAGCACAAAGTGAATTTATGATTTTCGCATGATGTCCATTGTAAACAGCTATTATTTCAGGCGCTAATAGCCAGAGTAACTGATGCACCTATAGACACACTACTACATTTAGTAAATTTAAAGTAGGATAATTGGTTAATTTTTAGTTTCGATTAATTATGTCCTATGGAAAAGAGGCTTCCAGTATCACTATGTCCGTGGGTCTGTGACTCTAATAGGATTCTAATTAAGAAGTTCAAACGTGCGTGATACACTTCTATGCCGTGAGAGGGCTTCCATCCCGCGATCTCGCTGTATTTAATTATTCAGTTCTACTAAGGAATTTTACACTTGGAAAGTTGCCGGAGACGACGAATTCGATATGGTTGATACGATTTAAAAAGTTGTCCTCCTTTATTATCAGTTGCTGTCAAGGACTGAATGCTACTAAGCAAGTAATCGTCTATTTATAACCTGTCAGCTGACCTCGACAACGAGGAAGACGAGATAAAATAATTCGTTCCGTAAAATAACCTGGACCGCTTCATTTTTAGGTGGATTACGAGCGCACACGTGGAAGGGCTCTTACGTCTTTAAGAGAAAAAATAGGTAAATATATGCACCAGTGTCTTATTTTCAAGAAATCTTGCTCTTGTACACTGTATTTGCCTACAGGCGTGTTGATCACGAACTTAACCAAATAATATTTCCAGATGAAAGTGTAAACTTGTACAAGAAAAAATAAAATAACTATGTTATTCGTTCTAACACGGGAATGTATCCTTACAACAGTAAATATAGCCACTAACATCACTACCAACAAAAATAATAGAAGTTTTCTATATGGAAATTCCATTAATAGATCAAAACTTGCAGACTAAATAATTGGCAAATACCATGAAACAGTCCCTGCTGGAAACCTAAGATAATAAATATATTTTTGAGAATTTCTTGATTGGCTGAGCGACTGTTGGCTTCTCAAAAAGGACTAGGCTCAATGGAATAAGTAAGTTGTTTAAGCAAGCTTCGACTTTAAATGTTTAAAGCTGTCCATCCATCACCTTATTACGAAACAACATTAACTTTTATTTCATTGCTATTCAAATTTATAAACTGTTACCCACCTACGCTGCATACGGTTTATGCTTTTGGCTGTGGAAAACAGTAAATATATACAAATCTCGATTATTACGCATAAAATCATGGAAGGATTTCCAACTATGCTGTGGAAGGTACATAGACGCCCTCATGTATGTATTGATAATAAATATAAACTCATATACAAAAATATATCCGATAAACTAAATTATTTCATATTGGACGTATTTACCAGATACGATAGGACTGAAAGCCGGAGCCCTGAAGATGGAAGCAACATGTTCCTACTAAGGGTTGGTATCTACTACCTGCAAGGCCGCACAG
This sequence comes from Zootermopsis nevadensis, assembly GCF_000696155.1. The sequence goes on from NW_019059583.1 coordinate 158,445, forward strand.
TGTTAGAACCCTGAAGACCAAAATCGACATCTTCACAGCCGTGAGAACCTTAAATCTCACATGAAATTAATTTATGTGGCGGCAGAATAATGGAACACGTTCATGTGGTTAACACATGAAGATTGAAGGTTGTGCAATTAAAAAGAAACCAATTGTACATAACCAGTACTCAAGCGAAACTGTTCTGAACAAGTGTAATAAATAACATTTTCAAGTCTTGAAAGTCAAAATATTGAAACGTAAACCAGTTTTAATATTAACGCTGTTTCCGAAGTTGTTATAAGTTTAATAATTATAAGTAGGCCTATTAAATACACACTACACAAATTTATCACAGTTTTAGTTGTACTACCACTTCATAATAAATTAACTATTCTAACCTAACTCCAAATTAAACTAACAAAACTTTCGTTCTTCAAGAAGGAGTCTTTAAGTCTGGTGTTGTCATGAGTCAACAGTCAGTTACTTAATGCCCTGTTTTTAAAAACAAGTGGAATTATAAAGTTATGTCCCGCGTGCCACATAGGTAATTAATTTTTGTTTTTCTTTCTAGCTAGCGTAGGGGCATTCCAAAATGAGGGTTGTGAAATACTTCTTACAGTTGACGTGTTATAATATTCGAAATGTTATTGATTTCTGTGCAGTCAGACAGACCAAGATCGCTGTTTATGAAACAGCAGACACGTAACGAAACAACCAAAACACCCACACAATAAGGAACATTTTAATTCAAATAACAAAGTTTCCATTATTAATTCATACGAAGTTCTTTTAAAAATTACGAATCTCAGAATACGGTATGCGAGCTATTGGAATGACATTATTAATTCATAAGAAGTTCTTTTAAAAATTACGAATCTAAGAATACGGTATGCGAGCTATTGGAATGCTTCATACATATTTGAAAAATCAAGTATCTAGACCCATAATAAATAATGGCTGTAAATACAAGATGAATGTGCCTTAAATATAGCAACGAATCTACGTCTTTGGCCTCAGAAGTTACTAGTTCGCACTCGAGAGCGATTATAATGATGATGATGACGGTGATAACTCTCTTTTGGGATGTTGAGCCGTGCAGTCTGGTAGAAATTTACCGACGTTTCAGAGGTGCTTGTTGCTTCCATCATCGCCCTGATGGTGGCGGCAGAAAGCACCTCTAGCAGACTATACGGAGCAACATTCCAGAAGACAGCCATCTTCAATGTCCAAGAAGTCTGTCATTGTAACAGTTTCTTGTAGACCATGAAAACAGATGTCACCGAATTCGTCCTACTTAAGACACGCGTTAGGTAACGTGTGTGAACAGAGCTGCCACTGTGCAGAACTGCTGGCAACGCACGGACAAGCACTGCAGCTGTGGGATTTCCAGGCGAATAAGCGACACAGCCCTAGGTAAAGACCAACTCATTATAAAACAAGCCACATATTACGCTTCACATGTGTTAATTTGCCGAAACCAACCTGACGTAAAATTTCATAATTGCAGGGCAGAGAAAAACCAAAAGATACTTCAATTATCTTATCCGGTTCTGTGATTTGTTCAAACTGCAGAACAGATTCCCCACGTTAACACTATCCGTCTTTAATTTCTGACCCCTAGCCAGAGCTTAAATTAGATGGAAATTTATGGACTAAAACTTATCCTGAAATGTCAGCGAAATATTTCACAACTTGATTGAAAAAGTGAATATTTTGCGGTGAAAGGACCAACATTTATCAAACAGAAGTACAGTCTATGTGAAAACATTGACCTCTCCACATCACAGTTTTCCAGAAAACCTAGATTTATTGCCGAAAGAGATGTTATACTGAAATTTCTACGATTTGTTTCCCCAGCGAAGAGCAGCAAATCCCGTAGATCAAAAATACATATTTTTTTAATTTTGTTTAGATCTCATATGTTTTATTCATATACATGTAGCTGGTATGAAAAGTAAGTAGTGGTACTTCGCGATCCATCTCTGACAACAATACCGAAAGCAGAAGTTATAAATATAAGACATTCGTGTCAACTGTTTTATAACATGGATCATTCACATTTTAATGCGTACTAAGCACAGCTTAAGATTAAGCAAAAAGCCATTAAATACCTGGAGATTGCTGTCTTCTGGGTTGTGCAGTCAGATAGACCCGATTACACGGTGCTTCAACCCAGCTACAGCCATGACAACCTCAAATCATACAACTGATACCTTCATTTACTGGAAAATTTGTTACGATAGAAATTAAAAGGCGCGTATCTGTTTTCCTGGACCGAAACGAGTAATTTCGTGGCTTGGTGCTGTTGTTTTGTATTATCTGCAAACACGATGAGCATTTCACTGCTACAGGTGTGCGCAGGTTCACTGATCTAAGGATTGCTTGGCTCGCCTTCCTTCTTGGCACGGGTCCCTTCATTAGTATAGAATAGCAATGCGTTGGCATATCCCGATTAACGGAGTTTTGACGTAAATTAAGGTTTCATCTCCCCCCCCCAAGCTGCAGTCATAGGCATAATAACCCAGTCACAACTACCCACGACATATTAAGATAGTACAGAATATGACGTCACAGGCCAAGTTTTTGCAGAATCTTACCCATTTTATGGATTAGGCAAAACTTTGTAAGGCGTTTAAAGGTTGAAAAAGAGAATGTTTAAACCCCATCTGTTTTTAATTTTGCTCCACAAAGCAGCAGAGGACGAGGTAGAGCTAAAACTGAAACTGATATTTTTACTGAACAGAATCATCTGCTGAGGAAATAGAAGAATATAATTCAAGAGATGAATGATAAATAGCAGGATTATTGCGAATTGAGAGAAAAACAGGGGTGTGGTAAATAGTGTGGCATTTGCCAAGGTTTGAACCCCTCAGTTTAAGTTCGTCCACATTTAATTTAGAAATAATATTACTATTATAATATTAGAATCTTTATTATACACTATTAGTATTCATAAGATGATAGAGTTGCGTCATATTGTGAAAATATATATTTAATTTATTAATCTTGTCCGTCTAATCACAATTTAAAATTTAAAATTAAGATAGTTAAAATACCATGTGATGTGAGAAAGTGGTGTTCCAAATGTAAATCGAATGTTTCGATAAGGAGCATCACATGGTATTTTAACTATCTTAATTTTAAATTTTAAATTGTGATTAGACGGACAAGATTAATTAATTAACTATTAGTATTATCATAAATATTCACATTAACAAATTATAAAATAATCCAACTATTTGTGAGATATAAATTCTCAAAATATTACAGAAATTCTGACCTAGGCTGAGAAAAAGTGCTGAGAATTTTTCAGGCTAGCGTAGAATACGTAATAGGGTCAACCCAAATCATTTTCACTACTCATCACATCATTCAACGCTACACACTATGATTTACTAACAGCGTTGTTAAACAGATCTTAAATAAAAGTCCACAAACGGCTGGACATTTGTTGATTTTCTGAGCGACCATCAACTTCCTCTCAAGAAATCTGAGGGGTTTTCTTCTTAACTTCAATTTTCATATTAGCATGTCGAATATAAACAGCGTCTTTCTGTTCCTGTGTAGCGTTCATTCTACTTCGTGAAGTTCACTTCGTTGACTACTGACTCCACACTTTTAAACAGAAACCTCTAGAAGCGTGTCCATATTCGTAAAATAATAATCTGGTATGAAATAAAGTTCACCTCATTCTTAAGATCTAGGTCAGTGTTACATTCATCAGCTCTAATGGTTAATGAGAATGCAAGCTGATTCACAGATGTTAATATACTCTATAACAGTTGTTTTCAGCTGAAAGGAAATGAAACGTATGTAAGCCCTCTGCTCTCCTTCCTGAGAACACAGAACTGCACCTTAAGGTAAGACAACCGGAAATTAAATACCAGCCGCACAAAATAATTCATCTACTAAAACACAGAAGAAATAAAAAGTCTGTAATAGTAATTATAATCCACACAAATACTGTACATCTCTTATTCCACGAAATATACAATAGTTATTATAATATTTAAAAGACAACGTATTTTAACTTAGTTTTATCATATACTGGTACGCGGCATTAAATATGGATATTGTTTTATCTTCACACGTTTAACATATTTATAATACCTAACATTTTAACATTGAATATATTCTATGAAAACAACATAGTGTTAATGATAACTTTTCTTTCTAGTATTAATAATTACAATAATAATTTTGTTTTGGATACACTACTTGTTCGGCCTGAGGACAGGCCAAAATAGACCAAAACATGTCGCTCTAGAAGATATATAATATAGAATAAGGGTGCTGAGTGACTGATTTTTTATTTTAATTCATAAATACCATAAAATTATGTATAGAAATATGATCAAAGTTGCACATTCAATCATCCGAACTTCAATTCTCTTACTTCAGAATTCGAAGCAAACTCTCTGAACAAAGCAGAGATTTTCTTCTCTCCGTGTAGGCAAATCTTATTATAGTATCTTCCCTTTTTCCCTCACCTTTTTGCACATAGCATTAATAATCGTCTTGTCATTTGTTGTTCGACGCTGTAATCTTAATGTACTTGAAAGTGTAGCTAAAGAATTTAGTAATTATTAATTGCTGTTTAGAGAGTTAAACAATTAACAATGTTAAACTGGGTACACAGAGATATATTCTGCTATAACGAAAGTAGTATCCGACACCCATGTTATGTGGTCCATGTGTGTACCACGGGTTGGGGGAGTGTTTGGATAACCAGACTCCAAGCTTGTCATAAATGAGACATTTGTTACCGGTAAAATATTAGGAGCAGTTGGACAGTAGCAAACACGTGGAAACATGTCTTCTGGGTTCTGATGATGGAACAAGCAAGGACCTCTGAAACGTCGCTAAACTTTGACCAGACTACACAGCGCAACAACCCAGAAGACAGCCATCTTCAAACTCACCGCCGTGAAAACATCAAATCCTACACGCGGAAACATAAGCCGACACTGACTCGGTGTTGTAACCCAGAATCCTTTGATGGTCGCTAGCAATGATTGCCGCGAACCAGACAAGAGTGAACGATCCAGTTACAATACGCACATCTGCACATTCGCTAATTAATTATGCTGTTATATTACAGAATCACTTGCATGCGTTTCCTGCTTTAGGTTAGAAAAAAACAACCTTGTAGTGTTAACTCGAGGAACACAGTTCAAACATTTTGGGTTCAATTCATATGGAATATTACAGGTATTTTTTTAAATAAATTATTCCTCTGTATTTGACGTACATGTATATCAATCATTAAGATTATCCTGGCGATGTGTATGCTTCCTGTTAATTAATTGTTTTAATACTACTGACCTACAGCCGAGTTTGTGTAGGATTAGGAATCGCCATTCACCCAAATGCATGCCATGCCATGCTGGTACCTTCTTGTGTATAATTACAAGAACTTCTTCCATCGCTGATGCTATCTCTGACCGCGTTCTACTGCCTCTTCACGTTTTTTACCTGTTAAATCTTGCTGCATTTATCGTGTTGAAAGTAACGAAACGAATGACCTCGGCTGACATAGTACAAAAACTTCAGTCGTTCTTAATTCGTTCTATGTTCCGGGTTCTTTTGCCAAAGTTGTTTATTTTATTACGTCACGTCACCGGTCTCATTTCGATGCGATTGACATCTGACTGGGTGTCATAACTGGTCATGTTGCGACAATTCATAACATTCGTAATTGTGCAAATAAATATGGTAAATAACTGTTACAGATAGGCGAGATGGTTTATGTTACTTTACGTATTTTTACTTTACCTTCCTGTCTCAAGTAGCAACAGCGGATTTGAATGCTTCTAATGTCACGTTTTATCTGCTCCACCACGAAAATGAGTACAGAAGTTACTTATCACAACAGTCGGGTCATTGAGCAGTTTAAGCTGTCTTATTACTGATGAAATGACGTAATTATTACCTAGTTATTATAAACACATTATATTTTGGAAACAGGTTTGCATACTAACTACAAAAAACGGAGATCCATTTCAGATGCCAATTTACTTTAAACTGGCGAAAACACTTTCTGGTTTTATAAAAGCTGAAAGTTCATTGCAGTATTTATAACAGCCCGCCACTGAAACCTATCATCAGACCAGTGTTCTGCAACCGCTGTGACGAGATATAATGGTGGCTGCTACAAGGCTACAGGTGTGCCGTGAATTTTTATAATACATTACACATTCGCACCTTATAGTCAGAAGGCAATATCTTATCTTTCGTAATTAGAATTTGTAATACACACAAGGGTTCGTCATCAGTAGTTTTATTCATGTGTTGTTTTTTCACATGCCTGCATTCTTACAGGGAAAGGGTTTTATTGTACGTAGATGGATATTTATGACCACATATAGATTCGTAACCCTTCGTGAGGCCAAATTTTGTGGTGTGCCGTCACGTTTCTGACAAATTAGAGTCTACATCGAGTAAAAAACTTTATGGAACATTGCATTAGACAGATAAATCTTGTCTATACTCTAATCCTTACATTCTACCTCTTTAAAATCCACTTTAATATTGACCTCAGGTCTTCCCACTTTGATCTCTTGCCTTACGGTTAGTTATCCTATTTAAATCTTGAATTCAAATTTCTCATTTAACCTTTGTGCTACATGTCTCGCCAACATAATCATAACGAGAGAGTTTGGTGTCAGTAATGTGAAGAAGGGCCATACCTCTGTCTCTACCTGTTTATGGTCCGATTTTCGGTGCAGGGAGTGACACGCGAAAAGCTGCTCAGTGATGTGGCAAACGCGAACACCTCTTACCGGGCGGGAATCTTTAATCTGACTGCTGCATCTTACATACACACACGCGGGCGAGCGTTCTAATCATTTTTTGTAGAATTTAGAACTGACCTCGTTCGCCGAGAAACACGAAAACATGCAAAACAAGCTAAGAAGCAAGAAATGGATCACGAATAACAGAACTGAAAAACATCCCTCATCTGTGTCAATCGTTTTTGTAATCCCTACTGTTCTGAACTCAGGATGGTAACTTTGGCACAAACTAGATGAAATCTAGATATAAATGGTTTTAAATCTTGGTGCGTTGCATTTAGTATTGCTGTTTCTCTGGACTTGATCCATCGTTATATATTATGAAAACGAAGCCACTACTCTTCGGCAGTTGACTCTGCTTCCGACAGAAGGAGCTAATCCCAATGCCTGAATTAACGTTAGGCATTCTCACCTGAAGATGAGAGCAGATAAAGCTCCTGAAACGTAGTGAATTCCTTTCTAGAAAATTTAATTATGGATTAAGTCCAGCAAATCAGCAAATACTGGATTTAATCTGCGTCTCTACCTGAAATTATTCTTCTACTACCTATTCTTCCTTAATCCTTAACAGATATTTTAAAGTTTGGCAGCATTCAAACGTTTAAGAACAATATATATAAACCAAAATTTCATTCAGGAAGAAGTTAATAACTTGTGTTGGTCTAGGCAACACGGAGTTTTCCTCCGGGGGCTTTCCCGGTTTCTCCGTGGCATCCCAACAATTACTCCATTCACACACAGAAGAAGGCAATGGCAAACCACTTCTGGATCATCTGCCAAGAACGTATATGAACAGAGTCCGAGAAAAGGATGGAAGGATCCTGTTCATATGGACCTGTCGTCAGACAGAACACTAAATAAATAAAAACAACAGCTACCACTCGGTCCTCCATGAAATGTGCGAACGTGCAAAATTATAATTTGATTTCACATGAACGTGAAGATTTTGTTCTTTACCACGATGAAAGAACATGGATTGAGGTTTTCTGATGATGTGAGAGAGCAGTATTTCGACTAAAGTAACAGGCAGCGACAGCAGGACGAGGAAAAATACAGAGCGAAGAGCTTCTTTATATGCGACCATTTTACCAATAAAGTAGGAAGTTCTGCATTGAGAGTAATTTGAATTTAGAATAGCCTAGGATAGAATGTCCTCACTGAAGATTTTGTTCTGTCACTACTGGTAAATATCGAAGACCATGGCTACTTCCTCTGCAATCATTTGTATTTCACTTCACACTCACGCATGCAAACACATATACTCGTGGATCTCATTCGAAGATAATTTATCTTCAAGCTGATATACTGCCATTAAATAATGCGCGGAAAGATATGTATAAATAGAAATTATACGCTACAAATTTGCATTCCTTCAGAAGGTATTTATGTCGTTAGATTTGCATTGCATTGCATTATACTGAGCATAATGCTGATTCTGTTTGTAGTGCCATTGGTTACACAAAGCAAGTTGCCTGCTTGATTTACTTACGTGCTGTCATTGAAAACATACTATGATTACTATCCAGCAGAACTGTGTCCCTCGGAAACTAATCGATTTATTTATGCTGCTTTACTACGCTCTTTCAACCGCATAATGTGTAAGGTGACGGGAAAATAACCATAAATAAAAAGTAGGCACGAATTTGGAAGAAAAGCTTTATGATCTTACTAAATAAACTATCCAAGTATTTACAGGAAATACCGAGTAATACCGTGAAACAAGTCGGTGACAATTTTGGACATTGTAACAGTGAATAAAACTCTACAGTCAATAAAATCTTCTCGGGCAATCAGCCGCGTTAACTGGTTACCGTAGTAAACCGACGTTTCGGGAACAAACTCTGTCCCCATCTTCAGGGTTATGATGTGTCTCGGAAGGATTCAGTCACATTAGAAGATTTTATTGACTGTACTCGCCGCGAAAGTTTCAAATCCTATAAAACTCTACAGCATAAACGTTATGCGAACCTGCTCGTTGGAAATAGCTTACTAAACATCGGGAAATGAATACAATTCATCAAAGTGTAAATTATATAAAGAAAACCGGTGTTCGAATATATAAAATAACAACAAAACAAAAAATTGTCACCTAATGTTGGTTATTCAATTCTCTGTTGCAGACAGTTCGCTGTTGACATGACACTGTATTATAGCGTTAATTTAAGTGACCTATTTGGGGACCGAAAACTGGTTTTTCCGACTGCAAAGCGGAAGTATTGCTATTGTCTTCATGGCTGATTACTCATACAGAGTCACACTGAAGTTGTGGGAAAATAGCAGTAAGGACAGTCACAGGCAGTTGGCAAGTACTCTTGGAATCCAGAGACCACATATGTCTCTAAGCACACCAAAGTATAATAGCGCTGTGTTGCAATGCCTGTCAGGAGTAACAGGTGTCTTACTATAGCTACATAAGGCACCGTCTTTATTATGTACTTACAGGGACAGATCATCAATTTCCATTTTCTTGCACAGGTCTGAAATATGGGTTACAGCGTATCCACCCACTGCCTAAGAACAATAGACAATGAGAACTCAGGAAGATAATAGCTCGATCAGCTGGTGACGTTAAAACTCTTACTAGAGCACGCCCAACACGATTATATCCAACACGTAATATTTTGCGTGTGTTTTGATTTAAAAGTACGAAAAATAAAGAATACGGAACGAACGCTTGTATCCGGATGAACGTATATTTCAAACAATGATTATTGAATAGGCGTAGTTCTATAAAGTTTAATTGATGTCGCTTAAATGAACATTACATCCATTGACACAGTGTAATTTGTGCTGTCATAGTGATGCAATAAAAGTTGTCGACGTCAGATTAATTTTACTCAGTTCAGACAGATTGCAGTAACATGTTATTTTTCACTCTCTTTCAGAATTATTTGTCTTGCAGTTGAAAATTTTTGGCTAATGTTCCATCTTTCTACACATTAGCATTCTGTATTTTCGAATTTTCTAAACCAAGAACTCTACTAGCACTTGATTAAGAATAATGATAAAATATTATAATAAATTAAGTTTATGTTGATGTCTGTCTTTAGGCCTGTTTCGCCGTATAGTCTGGTAGAAGTATACCATTTATCGCCCTGATTACGGAGGCAGCATTTACCTCTCAAACGTCGGTAAACGTCCACCCAACTAACGACGCTACAACCCAGGAGACGTTTTCACCTCCGAGAGAATCTCATATCTATTTAATTGATGTTGTACACGATTTCCAGCATCTTAGTTTTTGTAATATTTTGCTGACTAGTGTGGATACATTTATATCTGAATACAAGATCGGTAAGTGGGTTCTTCCTATTACCTTCTGAATACCTTCTGAAACAGCGGACTAGTAGATTTAACCCACAGTTCTTAGAAGAAAATTTCCACCCGAAGAAAATCATTCATTAACAGAGCCAATAATTGTTGTTATTGTCAACTTTTTCACGTACACACAAACCATTATGTGACTAATTTTACTCACATTCAATTCTGTTTTAGACTTGTAAAACCAATACAAAATAGTTCTAAGAAAGTAAGATGACTGGCAGGGAGTAGGTCTACATTGGACAGCCCTTCCAGCCAATTGTTTTAAAGTAATTAATTAAGTCTATTTAATTCTTGTACGAAGAATACCCAGAAATAAGTGTGACGAGCAAGAAATACGAAATCGATCACGCATTTCACCCACATAATCTGGGACACGTGGTTTTATATCACACACAGACTTGCCCAAACAAGTATTCTAACCTGTGGGATCGTTGAATCTACATGATACATTGTGACCAACACGTAAGTGTTTAAATAACCAGTTACTAAGTTACTGCTGATAACTATGCATACAGCTTTTTACCTGGCTGCAGTTCGTCTTTTCAATGTGTTCACAATGTATTGAGAATCCTTATTGTGACGTATCACACATCCTTAAGATGATAATCATTCTCTGACCTAATCTAACCTCAATAAGAGACAAGTATGCTGAATAATGTTATAAAACAGATGGTAAGAGCAAACACGTTACAGTTCAGTGAAAAACGCGTAACATAAGATGTAGCAAATAAACAACCGGATTAATTCTATGAGAGAAAAAACGCTGCCACCTACTGTAAGTAATGCACTCATTTTCCAATTATTTGCGTTCCTACTTCTCTGTCAGACGCGCAAGCTTTCATAAAAACAATTTTCATTAAGTTATTTATGTAATGTCGTCCCATTGTTCCGTATGTCTGCCAGTGTTTAGAAATCGGTATTTTATGGAGAATTTTAATTTCTTGGAAATGAAGCCATAAGGCGCCAGATCAAGCAATGCCACAGCGTTATTTTCTCTTAGTGAAAAAGTACCTTTAATGCAATTGCTGGTGAAATGTAAAATTTATTTGTTCCGCCAAAAGACGTTATTTTCTCTTAGTGAAAAAGGACCTTTAATGCAATTGCTGGTGAGATGTAAAATTTATTTGTTCCGCCAAAAGATTGATATTCTCAGAAGATTAATGCAATTAAACGTTCAGTGTGGTATTACATGAAGTACAGTTTTATAAAGTGCGACCTTTTTATGCTCAGTGATTTATAATAAACCACCGTCTTATGAATTGTATGATTTCATATACAGACTAATGAATTAATGTTTCGTCACTGATAATAACCTCTTGAATCCGAAACGTGTTTTCCAACGTGTAAACAGTTTTGTTTGTATGCATGATTCTATATATTTTAGATAAATATTAAACACTTCACGGTAAGAAAGGTTTTAAGATTCCTGTTATTAAACCACTAGATTTTCATAAAGTTAGATTGTTAACAAAATAATATCGGAAAGTCTGAGCAAATTTCTTTCTGCTAATTTTTTGACAAAGCAAGCAGAACATCGCCCCATAAAATATTTATATCAAACATAAAAGAAACAGAATCCGAAAGACGTTTCGTCATAAAATTTCACGGTAAGAAAGGTTTTAAGATTCCTGTTATTAAACCACTAGATTTTCATAAAGTTAGATTGTTAACAAAATAATATCGGAAAGTCTGAGCAAATTTCTTTCTGCTAATTTTTTGACAAAGCAAGCAGAACATCGCCCCATAAAATATTTATATCAAACATAAAAGAAACAGAATCCGAAAGACGTTTCGTCATAAAATTGCTTATTCATTAGTCACCCTACCCAACACGCCTCATTTTGGCCAGTGTTGCCAACTACATCACAAATTCACAACTACTGTCACTTGTCACACGTTGTATGCAATTAAATCCCTATTGATCAACGTTTCTTAATTTCGGGTAAGTCAAAACAGAATATTCCTCACACCATCGCACTCTTCGGTCAGGAGCCCTGAACTTAGGACCACATTGTTACATCCGCTATCACGTGCTTCCGCGGCCCCATTTCTCTCCTAAGAGATACTATAGTACCTGGAACCGAAAGACGACCGATAACTCAGAACCCACATTTGCAGTCCTCTGTCTAACCACGAGGAAACATATCACGATTTGAGGTTTTTACAGCGGTCAGTATGAAGATTTCTGTCTTCTGGGTTGTTGCGCTGTGTAGTCTGG
>NW_019059585.1:8009-40477 GCF_000696155.1 Zootermopsis nevadensis
GAGACCACTGGGGAGACCTAGACGTAGATGGGATGATAATCTCAGGCGGGATCTATGGGAGATAGGAGTTGAAGGAAACTGGATTTTGTTTGCCCAGGACAGGGTCCGGTGGAGGGCTTTGGTTAATTCGGTGATGAACCTTCGGGTTCGGTAAGCCATCTAGTTAGTTAGTTAGTTAGTTAGTTTAGTCAGATGTTTATCAGATATCAAAATAATGTTTTCTTCCAGATTTTATTGTATTTTAATATCGTATTCGAAGTTGTTCTGTATATGTACGTCGTGCTTAACATGATTTTGTGTGGGTGAACGTTTTTGTTGTTGTTTTTGTATCAGCCTGTAAAGTAAATAAGTAAGTAAGTAATTTACTTTACAGGCTGTTAATTATGGTAATATTTTAATATTTAATAGGAATTTTATTGTGATTAGACTGACAAGATTTAAACAAACAAATATAAAATCTAACCTAATCTAATCTAACCTAACTTAACCCAACCTAACCTAATCTAACCGAACCTAACCTCTTAGACATGAGGAGTCTGGCAGAGACCTTATGAGGCAGAGAACGTGTCTGACGGAGACCGGTTGAAGCACAGATCGGGTAAGACAGATCGTGATTCTGTTAGATCGGTTTTGGCAGAGACCGGTTCTTCTATGTATCTAGCAGTGAAAATTATTTAAAAAAATTCATATCTATGAAAACTTTTGAAAAATAAAAAATGCCGGAAATTGTCTGAAAAGCGCACAAAACCATAATTTTTCGAAATTTTTGTAAACATTTTCGAAATTTTTGTAAAAATTTTGAATGTAAAATTTTCCTTTTTGGGGTTTTGTGCGCGTTTTGGACAATTTACAGCGTTTTTTTATTTTTTAAAATTTGGAAATTTTTCCAAAAATTCTCCCCACCCGATCGTTGTCGGCATAGTGCTCTGCCTCATCCGGTCATTGACGTAACCTGTCTTTGATGGACCCTGTCTCAGTAAGGTCCGATCTCTGTATGACACTGTCTCTGGCCTAACCTAACCTAACCTAACCGAACATACCTAACATAACCAAAATTAACATAACCTAAACTAACGCTCTTCTTAGGAAATCCATTTCCATTATTTTCAACTTCTTTTTTTGTTGTTCCGAAAGTTGCCAAATTTCTGCTCCATATAGAGCCCCGCTTTGTATCATCGTTTTATATATTCTCACTTTCGTTCTTTTTGTGATATTTTTGTCCCATAATATTGGGTTGAGGGCTCCTATGAGTCTCCTTCCTTGTTTTATTCTTTCCATGAGGAGTTGCTGGTCTCCCATCGGGCGCCTCCCCACGTGGCGGATAGGGGAATGCTCACCTGAAATGGAGGGTACCGGGGAAATAAAATACCCGGGGCGGACCAAAACCAGACGCTGCTGCCTTGTAGTGATAGAAGTTGGTTCTTCAAAGGCTAGGGGAAGAACACCCTGAAAAAAATCACCTGGTCCTCCAGGTTGGGGGTTGACGCGGTGGGCCAGCTCCTCACCCGTCGGAAAAACCACAATGCTAAAAAGCCTAACTTCGAAATTATATTTTGTACATTATTTCACCCTCATTTCTTCATAACCGTACTTATCAGATTGATTATTCTCATGTCACATTGATGTCACTGTTAGGCCAAGTTCATGACAAAGTCAAGACAAGATAGCTCCAATAGTTTTCCAGATAGGGGTCTTCAAAATTCTCAAGGTCATAACTTTCACGCTTATTTCTACCAAACCGTAAATACCTGAGTGACCATACTCATGTCATAATGGGGTTACGTATAGGTCAAGGTCATATGGAAGCCACGATAACATCGGCCCAAAAGTTTCCCAGATACGGTTTCAAGGTCATATCTTCTCACGATTATTTCCGCCAAACCTTAAATACCTGGTCGACTATACTGATGTCACAATGAGGTCAAATTGTTAGGCCAAGGTCATGACAAGATCGCCCCAGTATATTGCAAAATAGAGGTCTTTAAAATTCTGAAGGTCATATGTTTCAAGCTTATTTCTGCCAAACCGTAAATACCTGATTGACCATACTCATGTTAAAATGAGGTCACGTATAGGTCAAGGTAATATGGAAGCCTCGATAAAATCGGTCGAATAGTTTCCTAGATACGGGTCTTAAAAATTCACAAGGTCATATCTTCTCATGTCACAATGAGGTCAGGTATAGGTCAAGGTCATATGGAGGTCACGAGGAAATGGGCCCTCTACTTTCCTAGATATGGGTCTTTAAATTTCTCAAGGTCATATTTTTTAACGCTTATTTCTGCCAAACCGTGAATACGTGGTTGGCCATACTCATGTTAAAATGAGATCACGTATAGGTCAACGTCGTATGGAAGTCACGACAAAATCGGTCCACTAGTTTCCTAGATAGACGTCCTTAAATTTCTCAGCGTCATATCTTCTCACGCTTATTTCTGCAAAACCTTAAATACCTGGTTGACCATACTCATGTCGAAATGAGGTCACGAATAGGTCATGGTCACATGGAAGGCACTACAAAATCGACCCACTACTTTCCTAGATACGTGTCTTTAAAATTCTCAGGGTCATATCTTTTAATGTTTATTTCCGCCAAACCGTAAATACCTGGTTGACCATACTCATGTCGAAATGAGGTCACGAATAGGTCATGGTCACATGGAAGGCACTACAAAATCGACCCACTACTTTCCTAGATACGTGTCTTTAAAATTCTCAGGGTCATATCTTTTAATGTTTATTTCCGCCAAACCGTAAATACCTGGTTGACCATACTCATGTTAAAATGAGGTCACGGATAGGCCAAATTCATGTGAAGACCACAACAAGATCAAGGAAACTGTTTGAGAAATATTGGCCTCAAACTTTTAAAGGTCATTCGAAATAAAATTTTGTCACGCATATACAAAGATAACTGTAGGACATGAACTTGGCCTAACAGTGACATCAATGTGACAAGAGAATAATCACTCTGATAACTACGGTTATGAAGATGTGAGGGCGAAATAATGTACATTGGTCCCCAACGCGGTGCGGGCGGGCGCCATGGCTTTTTTTTTGGCACCCGCGTTGACACGGAAAGATGTTATACTGAATAATTAAGGTCGTTCAACCACGAACATTATAAAATCAAAGCACAGATCTCGACGTACTGACGCCCATCTTGACGATTGTTTGCGAGCAGCAACATCATCTTACACCCCCAAATTCGAAAAACTGGCCGATGAAATGCAGCGCCAAACATCACACTAACGTCCCACTTGAGTAATAATAATTGTACTTATGAAAGTACGTACTTTTGATTGCGTGGTTTCTTGTATTATTAAACGTCGTGTTATTTTGTGTATTATTTGGTGTCCATATCTTATTTGTTCAGAGAAAAGAATTTGGCTTTGTTAATTGGTTGGTGCCCGCCACGATCTCATAAACTCTCAAATGTGCCCGTAGGCACAAAAAGGTTGGGGACCACTGGTTTAGTATCACAGCTCAAACAAGTCGTGTCGGATCTAATTCTGTGATCAGTTTAAGTCGGGCGTAAATGTCTACAAGCTTAGTGACACGTCGAGTTGCGATGAGTATACATCCATGTAATACGTTAACGATAAAGCATTTTGAAGCCCTTGGCAGCTTTTACCATATACGGTGCAGCGTCCGTTACAGAGGAGGATATCGTCTCGCTTAACGTCTCCTTTCCACAAGAGTTTCATGGCGTTAACTAAAAGTACAGCGATAGAGGTGTGGTTTACTGTGTCAAGGAGGAATTTGACACCAGGACGGTCAGCAGAGAGCGCGCCAATTGCGACATTCGCTACATATCTGCCATAGATAACCGTTGTTTCATTAACCGAAACCCAAATCTTATTGTCGCCCACAGTACATGTAATTCTTTTTTTTAGAACATCTTCATAATAGGCAGGTACATAGTTTTTTTCGCAGTGTTGATTCGTCTGAAATTAACTGAGTCGTGTATTTCTCCAATAAAAATTTGAACTGCTCATTGTTCACTTTGTTCAGTTGGCAGACGCCATCATTTCACACAGGTCCTTTGAAAATTCCGACGTTTTGTTTGATGGTGAAGTTGTTGCAGTGTTATCGAACAGAAGTCGTTGCTCGCTCTCATGACTGGTTTGTCGGCTCAAATTATTTTCATGTTTTGCCATATCACAATGTTGTTGCACATTAAATCGCTTACCAGCTGTAACTTAAAACTTCACAAAGTTTACAGAACATAATTGTTCCATCAGAACTAAAATATTGGATTAATTGTGTTAATAATGGGAATGTTGCAGTTTTCCCAACTGTTTTTGAACTTACTGAACAAAATTAAGTTAGCGTTACTGATGGCGTTTTGGAAATAATCAAATGCCACTTGGAAAATCTCAGGATACAATTTTTGAAATACTTTCCAGAAATTGAGAGAGAAGACAATACCCAAGATTGGATTACAAACCCTTTTTATACCACCGCCATCAATTCTTCTGATCTTCCTTTAAAGGAAAACCTGCTGGAAATGTTCGTTGACGGTTCACTGAAAATAAAATTCGAAATTATGTCAATCTGCGACTTTTAGATTACTGCTCGCAAAGAGTTCAAGGAGCTTAGTGACGCTGCTATTTCACACCTCCTACCATTCCCATCAACGTATTTGCGTGAGCAAGGCTTCTCCGCACTGACATCAATCAAAACAAAACGCAGGAACCGTTTGAACCCAGAACCATCTCTGATCCTCGCACTCACGAAGATTCGTGAATTGTGACTTTCGTTATGGCGAATGTTCGTAAATTGAGCGTTCGTAAACCGAGAGTTGCCTGAACATCGAAATGAGGAGTGCTGATATAATTTACATGTTGTTTGATGAATAAATGAAAATTCGTATATAAAAATTATTTTTAATACATAAAATAAATGTTAAAATAGACACAATCTCCAGAGTCTACATTACAAAGAATAAATCTTACTATTTCTTCTGTAAGAGTAAACCTCTGTTCATATGAAGTTTAATGTAGACTGGTGCAATTCTGAGTCTTCCATATTTCATTAATGTATTGATACATCCAAATTTTCTTTCAGCTCTAAAGTCCTTATGAAATGTCTATTACAGTGCTGTAATAATAGTGGCTCTGTAAAATACCACCCCTGAAACATATGTCATATTATGAATTAAGTTATGCTTTGAAGTTTGTTTGTACATTTCAAAAAAGCCTACAAATCTGTTAAGAGAGAAATGTTATACAATATTCTCATTGAATTTGGTATACCAAAGAAGCTAGTGAGTCTAATAAAAATGTGCTTAAATGACACCTGTAGCAAAATTCATAAAGGTAAATATTTATCAGACTCATTTTCCATCAAGAATGGTCTGAAAGAAAGATATGCTTTGTCTCCCTTGCTCTTTAACTTTGCGCTAGAATATGTCATCAGGAAAGTTCAAGATAGGCAGGAGGGTTTGCAATTGAATGGGACACATCGGCTGTTGGCATATGCTGATGATGTTAATTTATTGGGTGATGATATAAATATGATAAAGAGGAACACACAAGTTTTAGTGGAAGCTATTAGAAAGGTTGGCCTAGAAATAAATTCAGAAAAAACTAAGTACACGTTCAGAGTCGTCAGCAGGCAGGCGGGCAGAATTATCTTACGGTGGCTAATAAATCCTTTGAAAGTATTACAAAGTTCAAATATTTGGGAACAACAATAACAAAACAAAATTATATTCATGAGGAAGTTAGGAAGAGACTAAATTCCGGAAATGCTTCCTACATCTCAGTTCAAAATATTTTGTCTTCCTGTCTGATTTCTAAGAACCTGAAAATTAAAGTATACAAAACAATAATTTTGCCTGTTATTTTGTATGGGTGTGAAACATGGTCTCTCACTCTGAGGGAGGAACACAGATTGCTGGTGTTTGAGAATAAAGTGTTGAGGAGGATATTTGAGCCTAAGAGGGAAGACAATGGGGCGTGGAGGAAACTGCATAATGATGAGCTTAAAAATCTGCACTCCTCCCCCAGTATTGTCTGATGATTAAGTCGAGAAGAATGAGATAGGCTGGGCATGTAGCGCGCATGGATGGGACAAGAGGTGTGCACCAGGTATTGGTCAGGAAGCCTGAAGGGAAGAGACCTCTGGGGGAGTTCCAGACGTAGATGGGTGGATAATATCAAGCAGGATTTGTGGGAGATAGGAGTTGAAGGAAACTGGATTTTGTTGCCCCGGGACAGCGTCCAGTGGAGGGCTTTGGTTAATTCAGTGATGAACCTTCAGGTTCCCTAAGCCAGCTAGTTAGTTCGTTCGAAGTTTGTCATGAAAACAGAAATCCTTTGACAACTGCCAGGGCTACTTTCTTGAAAAGCAATGTGACTGGCAAAACTTGTCTAAATAATATTTTAAAATTCACTTCCTACAATAATATAAACACAATGCATCTCCATTACAAGTATCAGTTAGTATGCTGTTTAAGGAAATTACTGATGTTTATTATCAGAATCATATACGAGGTGCGATCGGAAAGTTTCCAGACTGCGCCTATAAAAACCCGTACACTTATCTCAGATATTAAATTCATCCATCACCCTCGAAGTAGTTCCCCTGGGAGTGAACACAACGTTCCCAGCGCCGCTGCCAAGCCTGGAAGCATCCCTGGAAATCTTTCTTTGTCAGCCTGTCAAGCACCATCTGCGATTCTGCCTGAATCTCTTCTATCGTCTCAAATCTCCTTCCCTTTAGCTGAATTTTCATCTTTGGGAAGAGGAAGAAGTCACACGGAGCTTAGAAAGGAAGTTGGGGTCGGTTCTTGCAAGATCTTTGAGCTCCTGACAAACGAGAAGTCGATTCTGCTTCTGGTCCTCAGACAGGTTGCGTCGCATGTGGAGTTCTTCCTTTAGAATTAGCTGACAGGTCCCATAGCCTATCCCAGCAATGTCGCACAAGTCGTTGATGGTACGACGTCGATCTTCGTGAATGGCCTGCCGAATCTTCGTAACATTTTCGGGCGTTGTGCTCGAAGATGGTCGTCCAGAACGCTCGTCATCATGGACAGAGGTTCGGCCATTTTTAAAACATGAATGCCACATAAAAGTTTGTGAACTACCCATTGCGGACTCCCCAAATGCTTGCTTTAGCATTTCATAGGTTTCCGTAGCCGTTTTGGCGAGTCTTTGGCAAAATTTGATGCACACGCCATTCCGAAATCGCAGGAGGGTCGGTGTAATGCACTACCAAAACGCCCGTAACTAAGAAACAAATGCTAATTCGATTATGCCGGCTGGCACACTGATTCACTATGAATGTAGGCCGCACCACCTAGCGGCAGAAGCTCGTACTACATACGGTTCGTCCTCTATTGACACAGTCTTGAAACTTTTCGATCGCACCTCGTAAAAACCACAAATACATTATGTGGGGGAAAATGCGTAGTTAATGACTGTTCAGATACAATGAGTTGATTAAAACAATAATTAATCCTTATAAAAGGCTAGTTACCTCTCATATGGAATAACAAATGAAATAAACAAAACTCACCTGATGGATTTACTCGAATGCTTAGAATTGAGTCTGGTTTTAAGATTTCCGGAGGGCTTTCTGGATCATATAAGTCCTGTAAAATGTTTATTTCATAAATATTATGTCATTCACACGTTATCTGCCAGCACATTATAATTAGATATATCCTTACCTGGAAGTTATATCCCTGTGCACTGGTAAGCCCTATTTCAGCAAGGTTCACAGAGATAAGATAAGGATATCCATCTATTCGATGACTTACGAAAGCCACAGCATATGAATATTTATCACCTAACAAAGGGCTGATAGGACGAGTCCAGATTTCAATCCCTGCTGACTGAAATGGAAACCGACAGTCTCTCTGTGATTCCGACATTGATGTCCATTGTTATTACAGTTACATTTAGCAAAGGTATGTATGTACAAGTCGGGCGAGAAGTGCTAGCACATGCGCAAAGGACTAATTTTGGTCGTATGAGATGGACCCGTCTGAAACACACGCTAGAGGGGTGTCAGCCTCAGTTGGTTTGTAGCTCTAGCTGTGTTTAGTTCGGTGTGTCACCGCAGCTGAGGCTGTGAGGCCCCCCGAACTCCCCTCTCTCGGCTTACACATCGCGTACCACTGCTCGCGCGACCTTTACAATATGTATTCTATATTTTATAACTTCAGATGAACAGAAATATGTCAAGCAGATCTGAATTTCAAGCTAATTGACTCAATTGTAAGAAAAAACTGTGTACTGTAAAGTAAATGAGAAAATATACAGTCCTATGTTGAGA
Source organism: Zootermopsis nevadensis (assembly GCF_000696155.1). Next base: position 16,296 of record NW_019059585.1, read on the forward strand.
GGTGAATATCATTCAGAGAGGATAGAAATGTTATTTTGTTTGTATGAATATCCATTTGAAAAACGTGTCAATACTTTTGATTCTCTGAAAATAAAATATTTCAAATATTGGAATTGTGAAATCAATTTCCCAGTTCACAAAATAAAATGTATCAATAAGACGATTACACTGTTAATGCGATGTCCCTGGATGCCCAGTGCATCTTGATTGACAGCGAGAATATCCTTGTTTTGTAGGATTGCTTTGTATTCAGGTTTGATATCTCTGAGCTCCGTAGAGATGAGCAATGGAGCAGCCAGGATTGCCCAGATGGCCATTTGCACTTTACTCTGGTCGTAACTCAGTCCATAGTTCCCAATAATTAGCTGAAAGTGCATCACCAATTATTAAGATAAGCTCAAGCACAAACTTGTTAAATAAATGGGCTGAGAAGTATTTCAGTACCCACTTCAGAGTCCAGAATTAGCATCCAGTGATTCTGATTGATATATATGGTCCACTAGAGGAATTGTGGGAATTCAGATAATAAAGCACCACGAAAATGTCCAGCAGAATGTCCGTCACCTCCTCTGACTGTTTACATAACTTGTGTAGTGTAACATTTTTCAGGTCTCTGAAGAAGGCTCTCAATGGCCTTCTACTAGAAAAGCATCCACGATCAGTGACTCAGTGGAATAAAATGTCTCAGTTGATGAAAGACTCTCGGGTTATGAGCCACGTCAGGTGGCTGAATGGTGAATAAACCACGTCTTCTGCCAAGCACCATGCTATTACCTGCCAGCGAGCACGCTACAAAGGACCAGATTTGTTATGCAACAACCCTGAGGGTGAGAGCAGAGATTTCTCTCGAAACACTGGCAGAAGATATACAGTGAAACCTCTATCCATCGTTCCCGGAACTATCGTTTTCCCGGATGCATCGTCCGTTTTGTTCGGTCCCGAATACATCCCATATAAAATAATGTTACATTTTCCCGCTTCTATCGTTCCTCGAACTATCGTTTTATCGCATCGATCGTTCAAAAATCGTAGTCCCGGCCCACAATTTTCCCGCAATGATCGTTCCTGAGAATTTAAAATGCTGGGTTTAGAGATAAATTAATACCGAAAGACGCACAATGTTTTTGGAATAAACAGTAGCGGTAACCTGTTATGTCGCCCAACCAGCACATTCTTTTGGAATGAGGGTCAGCGGTGCAGGGGTGATAGTTGGAGTGAATGGCGGTGCCCATTGTCAGAAATTTTACGATTTTAATTAGGGTGCACTCATATTTCGTTCCAGCGATGCCAGATGGCATGTGCAGTGTGAATTTCTTCACAAATGCTTTTATTACAAGGACAAAGGAAAGGCAATATTAGTGAACGTGACGAGGAAAACATTTTGAACGTGGAAAGTGCTCTGTTTGGTCTAAAACGTAAAGTTTCGACAAACCAGTTGACCATTAAAGACTTTTTTGGTACAAAGAAGTAACTTTGAAAGAGAAACATCGTTTTTTTTTAAAATTTTAATGCTTTCCCGCATTCATCGTTTTTATTTCCCACCCCCTTCGAAAACGATGCATCGAGGTTTCACTGTAGTTTATTCACCATTCAGCCACCTGACACGGTTCATGGCCTGAGAATCTTTCAACTTCAGTCGCCGCGAAAGCTTCATTTTATACATGTCTCAGTGTTATGTGGATTTAATGTGACTGAGGCTAATAGTTTATGAGCTTCCTTACAAAAATAGGAAATTAGTTACAATTGTAACAGAATGTTATATAACATCTGTTATATAAAACTAAACTTTGAACACAATTGCGATATGTCACTGTCTTTTCCCTTCTCAGATTCCTTTACGTTGGTCATTTTTTTATGACATAACTAATAAAATATGTTTAAAAGAAATGACATTATAAGAGGGACACCTGAAAAATTGGGCTACAGTAGATTTATAACTGTAGGATATGTGTTTTATAAAGATTATAATTCAACATACCATATCAGGATCGTTCCAGTGTCCAGGACCAGCGTGATCAGCAATCCTGTCCTGTCTTTCTGCAAAATAGTCCATGATAATTTCTACTTCTTCCCATGAATCATCAATATCCACATAGTTGCGCCACAAGTTGCAATTCTCCTTCAAGGACTCAAAATCAGGCTGCAGTAAACATGAAGTTTCCATGTACCATACACATAACCAAAAGCGTAACAGTATTGTAATAACAATAACAATTCTTCATATACATTGGTTTACATATGTAGGATTTGAGGTTTTCAAAGTAGTGAGTATGAAGATTTCTGTCTTCTGGGTTGTTGCACCGTGTAGTATGGTAGGGCCGAGGCCCCGATCTGTGTTCCCTTCCACCCTCCACCCAACTCCCAATGTCTGGTGCCTTACCAGATACACTCCCTGAGCCCCTCACAAGGGGGCTGTTTCTTTGACCCCCCTCTCTCTCACATACCCCACAACACGCCCGCGCTCTCCTACTGGTCCCCACTCACGCCTGATTTGACACCAGCTCCCATTGGCTAGGATTTGGCTACTCCATTCACTGTCCAATCCCTATAAACCGAGCCCTTTCCACTCGAATGGCTCATTCATCCCCCTGATGGCAGAGGCAGTATGACCTCTGAAACGTTGGTGGCCATCTACCATACTACACAGCACAATAACCCAGAAGACAGCAATCTTCACTGGTTTACATCTTTCAGATTGCTTCACTCAGGCTGATATGTGGAAGCACATAGTTAAATTAATTCTATTTACAACCAAAGAGACACATACCTCAATGCCTGCAAACTCTTGATACACTGGCCAACTGCAGGAGTAAACCATGGGACGCCCAGTCTGGTTCAGGTACTGTCCGAACAGTGGGTAGCCTGTGCAACATACTTATTCTGTTTGTATACATACTTTTTAATTACTTTACATTTTATTCAAATATAAGTAAGAATAAAAAGTTGATATTAACCCTTAACCAATGATATGCAGTCTGAGAGAATGCAGCAGAAGAAATTTCCAGAGAAAATGGCTTACAGTCCTCTTCTTGTCTTTTCTTTATATGTCTACTCGTATTTCCACCCCTTTATTGGTCGTTCAATGCCATTTGTAACATGAAATTTAGCCTGGTGAAGGAGGCCTGGGAGACGGCACGTCACTGGTAACGCAAGTTTTTAGACTTGGCAGCTATCGTCAAAACCATGAGAAAGTGTGTTTTGTAATGGGTTATATCTTATGATCGTAATTTTGGAGAAGTGCTTGGGTACTTACAAGAAGGTTGGAGTGATGCTAGCAGTGAAAGTGGGTGTACAATTAAAAGTGACCACAACAGGAAATGTACTGAGGGAGAATGACAAAATCAAGAAGTTTACTAATTGCAGATGTTCACTCAAACAAATATATTGATCATTTCTTAATCAATTATACTAGAACATAACATAAAGCATCAAAATGTATTATTCAGTTCAAAATTTTTAATGAAAGAGTAAGAAGTATATAAAAATTTCTAATTTTAATTTTTACTTCATGCGAATCCTGCACATCCTTAGAAATGTTAAGAAAATGTACTAAGTAGTTTCTTTTAAAAGAGATATTGTGATACATACAAATGACTGATATGTAGCGGTACATTTCAAACTCTCTTGCATACCAAATTAATTTGGAATAAGGTAGGATTACCAAACCTCAATTGGTCTCTGAGACCTCATATCACTGTTAGCGATACAGAAAACCACATCACCGGTTAAGGGTTAATACCTTATATTAATGACAGCAGACCTGTATCCATGTCTTCAGGTTTTGACCAACAACCATCCAGTTTCACATAGTCTACCTCCCAGTCTGCAAACGTCTGTGCATCTGTCTGCATGTGACCCACAACACCAGGGTAACCTGCACATGTGTAAGTCCCAAAATCCTCATAGATACCAAATTTCAGCCCTCGGGAATGAACCTGCAACAAGAAACACCTTTCTCGTTAAGGTTCATCATTTGACTTTGCATAATAACAAAATTCCAGCTCAATTCTGAAAGTATGTGATGACGGTGCATTGTTGAAGCAAACCGTTTTCTGGACATTATAAACAATAAAAACCATGACATTTTTGAGATGGGAGTCTATCACTGTCTTCAGGTAAAACCTACTCTGTTGGGCCCGATCGATAGAGCTAATCCCCATCTCATGGATAATGTCCAGAAAACAGTCTGCTTCAATAAAATTCGTTTGTTGCCAAACTCATATTGTTACACATTTATCACTTATGAACCAGCATTTATTACACCAGATATGAAATTTGCAGAGTATAGCACACTACAGGGACTGATGGTGAATATTCTGAACTTTTATTTTAATGTGGCACAGTATTTTAAAACTATTATGAGGGTTCTTCCACAGAAGAGTGATTTTTTAAATAATTTCTAAGGTTTGCATAGATGTAAATTAGTTAAACTTGTCTATATGGACATATATTTAATTATAATATGTAAAGACATTTGGAAGGAAGTGTGACAGCTTTTTTTTATTGTGAAATTTATGTTTTAGTAATTGGCCTATTCTTGGGGTACTGAAGAAAATGCTTCTGGGATGTGAGTTATTTAAATTATAAAGTACTTTCCTTTTAAAATAAAAAGTTTTTAAATTTGAAATCTTTTCATAGAATTTTGAATGTTTTATTAAATTTAAGGATAGTATAATCATGGAGAAAATATGAATTAAATTGCGAAGACCTGCAATAAATCAGCTGAAAGAAATTTTAGTTTCTTGTAAATATTATGGAAGGTTGCTTTATATTACAAGACTATTTTAATAATAAAAGTTTAAAAAACAATCAGAATTTTTGTTTGCTTTCATGCACCTATGTAATCATTACATCAGCTGCCGTGAATCACTAAAACTTACAGTCGGCAGCCATGACAGGAAGAAGAGGTATATTATACACCCTTGCAATATTCACACTTGACTCAACATTGACCAAGATTCTTTCGGTTGGACAAGAATAAATTTACAATAGAGCAACAATTATTTTCATATGAATCTTGAGTGTATTAAGCTTAAATTTTCTGGGATTTGATTTCTCTGTGTATAAAAAATGTCAATAAAATATAATAACTGGTATGACAACAGAAAGTAAACCAAAATATTAACATAACACAGTGATTCTACACACAAGAAAACATCTTTATCTTCCCTGTATAAGCAAAAATTATTTAATCAATAAAGTCTTTGAAATGTGAGATATAGTAGTTTGACTCACATAGTCAGCCAGCGCCTTGATGCCGCTTGGAAATCGCTGTGGATCAGGCTGAAGTCGACCATCACTGTCTCGTTCTAAGGCTAACCAGCAGTCATCAATAATTACATACTCATATCCAACATCCGCATAGCCTTCTGACACCAGCAGATCTGCTGTACGGCGAAACAGCTGTTCACTGTTCAGAATGAAGCAACTGTTACAATTGAACATTGTTGGCTTCCTTGTTTGGTTACGTAAGTTCAATATTTTTCTCATCTTAGGTATTCTAGTGTAAAATTAAGAATCTTACGAAGAGGTCACACTACTACATATTGCCAGGTGAGTACTTTTTTTAGTTTAAGTTAATCTCATAAAATTATTTAATTTAACAGGCTCCCTGAAAAATTTCAAGCATTTACTATGAAACAATTAACAACGTCAAACTGAAAATCAGACCATAGGAATGGAGAAAAAATCTTTCACCCTACTAAAGATAAATTTGTGCTTTATTTTAAAAGCCAGACATTTTACACCACATCATAATAGTTTCTTATTCTTCCTTTACAGTGTCCAAAGTTTCTGGCATTATCATTTTCTCATAAAACAGCATAGCACCTTTGGGCTGTCTGTGATGTATTAAAAGGCGATACACAGACAGTCACTTACCACATCCTAGAACTTTACCATGTCTGTTCACTTTCCACGAAGACGAAATATTGTCTCATCACTATAAAAACTGAGCAGTTGTCTAATTGTTTGGTCAGCCAAACATACCCCATTTTGTTTCCAGTGTATTTACTGCATATAATCACTTTTCCTATGTTAGGAAATGTTACTGTGACATGTTACAAATGTAATGAGAAAGAACGCCACAGAAAAACAGAGCACATATTAACTGCACTAGGTTACCTTTTTGTTACTGTAGCCTGATGAACAATTATTTATTGCTAGATGTTTCGCGATAAGTGTTTCAAATTGCCCAAATACGCTTTAATCACTCTGTTTAAGTACATATATTTTAACTTAAATAAATATGGGCTTACACTGAACTTAAAAAAAAATATATTAAAATTATAAAATTTAAACTGTTCGCTATAAATATTATATTTTATCTGAGCATAGAATAATACAGTGAAAAACATTATAACTTGTAGAAATAAGGCTATTATGATTATGAAACACTAAAGTGACAAGACCACAATATATATTTAGGTACTAATCATGTTTAAAGTCAAATAGCTTGTTTGGTATTAGATATGGTACGAATAAGCAGAATGTATATGTGCGTGGGAAGTCATTTCTCTCCTAATGGGGGATTTTTTGTAGTGCTCTTTAATTTTAGTCTCAATTTGATCAGTTTTACTTTGAATAATATGTTTTAACTTCAAACAGGCCTGATACTATAAACAAAATTCTATTGTTATATATGGTTGCACTGAATTTATATATTGTTCTACTGGTTATAAAAAGGTTAAAATCCTGAACGTTATTAACAAACACCTTTATCAGTCCAGAAGATGTTTCTATTATTCATGTCAAAAATTCCGCAGAATATTTGAGATTGTAACAGATCACTTAGTTGCATTCTCATCCATCTGTAATCACTTCACAATCCTTTTCAGTTCATCTCATTTCTTACTGCTCTATTTTACATAGAAGGTGACAGCTAGTATCCTTATTTTCAAATAAATATTCCAATTAAAGTATAATCAGAATCAATGTATACATTTTTATCACATGAATCGCCACACTGTTTATAATTATACTCAAATTGAATTACCTGATACAGTCATCTGGATATGCCACACAATCAACTATACAACGGTACCTCTCCCAGGCAAGCCACCCCATTGGTGGTGTAAGGGCTAGCCCATTGTCCAGAGCTAAAGCTGTTGCCAAAATACTCACCGCAATGACACAAACCCTTAGCATCATTGTCACATACCTGCACAGAAAAAAATTAAAATTACTGGATTTAATATAGGTGGTGTCTACTTTCCAATTTGTTACCCATTTTACAAATATCAAAGTGCAGACTTGTACAGAGTGATCAAAGTCACATAACCCATGTTAACGTACAGTGTCCCAAAAAGATATATCCACATTATAACATGGAATATTAACCTTGTTGAAGATTGCTGTCTTCTTGGTTGTTGAGCTGTGTAGTCTGGTAATGTTTACCGACGTTTCAGAGGTCCTTTCTGCCTCCATCATCAGGGCAATTGGAACCTCTCTGTCTTTCCTTCTCTCCTCCTCCCTTGCACACGCTGTGACATGCCCACACACTCCTATTGGTTCACATGCCCTCGCCTGATTCTGACACCAGTTCCAATTGATTAGGATTTGGCTACTCCTAAACTGTCCTGTCCATATAACTCTGGCACTTTCCACTCGCATGGCTTATTCTTCGCCCTGATGTTGGAAGCAGCAAGGACCTCTGAACGTCAGTAAACATCTACATGGTGCAACAACCCAGAAGACAGCAATCTTCAGATTCACCGTCGTGAAAACCTCAAATCCTACATTAACCTTGTTATTGATCTCCATGTGCTGTGTTTACAATGAGAACCTAGTGTGGTCCCAACTGAGTTCACTGAATGTGTATACATAATTTTGTAACATCCTGTATTTACTAGTGGTTGCAATTCAACACAATTTTATTGGATTAATAAACATAAAATATTGCTGTGACTTTAAAAGAGCCCACACAGGTCATGTCATGTTGTAATCTGCTTGTACCAGTCAGTTGTCTTTCAACAGGCAAAGTACAAGGATGTCTCTTTCAGAAGCGCAACAGGAGTTCATTGTCAAACACTACGTGGCATCTCCTTCTTACTTAACATGCCAGAATGAGTTTAGTGATATATTTTCTGATTTTCCTGCACCAAACGAATCAACAATATCTCATCTGGAGAACTGTTTCTGTCACTGCAGACACCCTTCACCAGGCTGCACGAAACGCGATGAAAAGAGTGACTGTATGCATTGCTGAATGTGGTGGCCATTACCAACACTCAACCTAACATTGTTTCTTTGATGAAAGACTCAAGTTACAAGCCGTGCCATGTGGCAGAGGACCAGATTTGTTACGCAGCAGCCCTGAGGATGAGAGCAGAGATTGCTCTCGAAACATTGGCGGTAGATATGGTTTATTCACCATTTAGCCACATGATGCGGCAAGTAACCCAAGAGTCTTTCAACTTTAGTCGCCGCGGAAGCTTCACTTTATACATTGTATTTCTGCTTTCTGATTTTAATGTGACTTGTATTTTGGCAGAAGAACATGCATCTGAGATAGGTTACATGACTTTTTTTATCACTATGTACTTCATATTATACCATTTAAACAGCTTTTTGAAACAGAACTCATCTCTCTATTCCCAATAAAATATATGTTCAACAAAAAATGTTTGGGTGATCAGCTGATGTTTCATCATTTAACCATCTGACACAGCTGATCACACAAGAAAATTTTATTGAGTTACGTCACCACAAAAGCTTAAAATAATATATAATATATGTTCTTTAGATATTAAAAATCTCCTTTTCTGTCAAATACCTACAATGTAAGCTCTTCCCACAGAGCAAAAGATTACATTTTAATCACATAAAACAGGTGTAACCAACGTCATCCAGCAGAGCGTTCCTTAAAGTTGATAGTTACTAAGGTGGTCAAGCCCCCTTTTATGAAACCAAAAGGTTCATTACTATATTCACAATCACTATCAATGAACCTTATTGTGCCAGTTCAGTCCAGTTCTTATCTTTGCATCTTACTTCAACAAAATCTATTTAAATATTATCCATGTATGCTTTAGTTATCCTTGAGGTTTCCCAACCAAAATTTTGTATGCAGTTCTCACAACTTATCCATCCTACCATCCTAACAACATTAAATGAGGCGTACAAATGATGATGCATATACACGCATATGATTTGAAAATCAGCAGTTTTTAACATGATAATAAGAAGCATATCATGACTATACTCTTCCTATCTTTCATCATTAACACAATTTTTGTGTTTCACTGTCATTTGTGATAGAAAATGTTAAAATGCAGTTACTGAATAATTATCATGCAAACAGGTCTTGAATGCACGCGACTCACAGACCATACCGGTGGCCACTGGACAAGCAAACCATTCAAACTGCCAGATTTGCAATTCACATGCTATTTACAACTTATATGTAATCACTGACACACTGTAACTGTGCAAGAAATTTTCCAATATCTCCTGCACAGCGAAATTTTAACAACATCGTTTCTTTTCTCAGGGATCCTGCCCCGTCACTCAACAGACTATTCAACATGATAACCTTGTTGATTCTCAGTTGTTCTCAGCGTTAATGTTACCACACACTACTGTTCCTAGTTATGAAGCCAGAACTAGGGAACTCATTAACTTTTTTCACACCCAACCAACTACTTGCATACATCCCTTCTTCATGCCTGACTCAATCACACACAGACAAACTAACAAACCAATCTTCAGTTATTAGAACTGTCATCACTAGAAGAAAATTATTTTTCTACTATTGAATGTAAGCCCTCTAAATCCAATTAATTTCACCAAACTCTGTTTTCTTACAGTCTATTTTAATATCAACAGCAAAATTCTGTATGTGCAGCCTCTTTCTTTATTATAACAAACTTTATGACATTATGAAGCCTAAAAATATAAATTATTTATTATTGAAACATGGGTCTAAAGCCCCTTACAGTGAATTCCTACTTAGTTACACTACCAGCAACTCTTTTTTTAAAAAATAAGATGACTTTCAGAGTCTTTACAAAACACTTATCAACAACAACATACCCACAAGATGTACAGAGAAGAAGAAATTACATTTTGGATACACAAAGCCTATTTATACCATTTTCTGGTATCTTAAAGTTCCTTGCACTGTTTCAACATAACTTCTTTTAACCTGAAGAAAACAGGTCAAGAGATTGATTTGTTATCATCTGATGAAGAGAACACTTTCAATGTAAATATATTGCAAAGTCTCATCAGTACAATTAAGTCAGATAAATCAATTGTTGTTATCATCACTTACATCATTTATATATGATCCAGTGGTCTTCTGGTTTGTGACACTGAGTGGTCTTGTAAGTGCTTATCTATGTTTCGGAGAAATATATCACCTCCATCTTCACAGTTCAGCCTCAAAGCTCAGTACAAGTAGCATTATACGACCATATTATATTAATATACAGGTAGGCCCCACTTTACGACGCTTAATTTTACACTGTTTCACATTAACACTCTTTTAAAATAATAATAAACAAATAAAAAATCGGAAGAAAATTTGAAAATGCAAGCGTAAACGCGGCACAGGAAGTGGGAGCCTAGGCGGTGCTAGTGTCAGCATCAGTTGCTTTCTCCTCATCTGCCAGTACAATACATTATAATTCTTCCTCGATTTACGCCGCTTCAGCTAACGACCATGAGGAGGTGGAAAGTAACCCCGGCGTAAATCAGGGCCTATTTGTATTGTCAAATAACAACAGAAGTTAGGGACCAGTGTTAGAGAATTTGTATTTTTATTGTTTGTGATTTACTGTATTAAAACCTTTGGCAGGAGAGCAAGTCTCATAGTTGAGCTTTCAGAATTTTCTCCAATTCCTCTAAACAAACGCAAATATTTTTCTGTAACATATCGGCTATAACAGCTTCCTTCTAACTTCTTCCAAATTCAACGTTCATAATCTTCCAGTTATTACAGATCACTCTTGGTGCCTATTTGCCTCATATATTTTTTCTACAATGCAATATTATACAGAAAGAGGGTACAAAGATGGCTGTCTTCTGGGTTGTAGTGATGGCACATGCCCCTGATGATGGAAGCAGCAAGGTCCTCTGAAACGCTGGCAAACTTCTATCAGATTACATGGCACTACAATCAGTCTAGGTTTGTGTAACATCTTAGCTTTGAAGGTATTGCCATCCTCTTCCCTTCAAGTTTACACTATTTTGTGACCCTTCATTGAGCCCGTACATACAGGCATGGAATGTAAGCCTGGACAAGGTGGCTAATAGCACCTGTGATGGGCTGGTTGATGCTTTTTATCTGATATTTTCTACTGAGTTTCAGTGTATGGAGTACCACCGAATCAGAAAATTGACTTTATTTTTCATTTTAAAAGTGTCAGCTGAGCTGGGCTAACATGGGTAACATAAAGCCTCTGCCCCTGAAACACTTCCTTGTCACAAAACCCAGCTCTGTGATCAGGATCATCTTCAGCCAATGCGTGTAACAGCCTTAAGGCACATACCACTTCCTGCTAACAGTTTTTAAAATCTACCATCTTTCTTGCATGTTGCCTTACAGATTTTTTAGATGATCGTGTGAATTACTGTAACACTGCAGCAGAATTTTCCCAACTTGTTGATGAGTGAGGTCTCCCCGATAATTTATTTTATGTGTCTTTATCACAGCTTCCTGAAACTGTTTGTCATGTTGATGGCTCAGTTGAATATTTGAGTCTCCACTGTCTTTGCACTTTACACAAATTCTCTGATTTCCAGTATCACTTCAACATTAATTTGCATTACTCTAAAGTTAACCTCTACCACTTTGTATTATGCTAACACATGGGTACATATTACAGTTTTTAATTGTGACTAACACCATCTGTTAACTGCAAACCACACTATTTAGAGACATCTTAAATTTATAGTATGAAGATGCACTATTAGAAATTATGCATAAAATAAGTAAAAAACAAAAATTATTACTGCTGCTGCATAGAGGTGGAAGTATTTAAAATGAAGTATATTTTCACTAGTTCTTCCTAGAACTTACCTGTGGAAGGTCTAGAATTTTTGTAATATCTCTTGGAATAATATAACAGTTTTAAAACAGTCTTTACAAACAATCATTGTGGTTTGTACTTAATGGGGTCAAGAGGTGCTCTGTTCCATCTTATCAGTATGTTGTAACTCTTCATATTCCCCATCTGATACAAATATTTTTACGACATAATAGATAAACAGCTAAAATGCTGCTTATCTCAGGTCATAACCAAAATCATTATAGGCAGTGCAGATACGTCTTAAGTACACTGGAAAGTATAATACATCTGCAAATTCCACACTTCCCACGAAATATTATTTCTCTATTGACAGCCTTCCCGTCACCACTGTACCACAGCATCCAATTCAGAGTTCTGACGCACCTCAACATCCCAGATGAACTATTTACCATATTAGGCAAAAACAGCTACATTTTATCATGAATTTTAAATTTTTTGCATAATCTTACCACTGGAATAGCAAATTCACTTTACAAATATTTTATGAACCATTCCCTAGCAGACTGAATTTCTATCTTTATCAGAAATAACAATGATACTTTCATACAGATATTTGTAAAATATCATTAACCATTTGTTGAAGTATCTCTCTGTGTGACTAGATGTCAGTTAACACTATCTGTCCCACCATAGACCTAACATAAATGAAGTTGAATCGTTATAGGCGTAAATCAAGAAACACGTTAAGAACGTGTGACTTCGTAAAGTCAGAAATAACAGCTGCTTAAGTAAAATGATTCACATTTTCTTTTATAAACATCTTTGATTACAGTTAATAGATTAAGACACATTTGAAAGCAGACCTCTGAAATGTTGGTAAACTTCTACCAGACTACACAGTGGTACAGATCAGAAGACATCCATCTACATTTCAACATATATCATATATGTTTATTGATTAGTTTAAGATATGCCCATCCAATCTCATTCTTTGTTAGTTTACCTTCCGTGTGTTTAACTTTAGATTAGCTTTATTTGTTTTTCATTTCTGCTACTGTTAATCTACAAATACAAGTACTGACCCTTTTCCATGTCCAAGTTTCTGCTGTAGACATTAATAATGGCACGTAGTAACTTTTAAACAGACATATTTTCCCCTTCTTAGGCATTTCTAAAGTAATTTCCCTCACTAATTTGTAGAATTTTCCTACATTTTATGATGTAAATTTTTCTTTAACATGTCCATTACAACATAACTATACAAATCTGAAGATTGCTGTCTTTTGAGTTGTGCCGTGCAGTCTGGTAGATGTCCACAAAACTGACATATACAAATTTATTATCAGTCTCTGAATTTCAATTTCCAAACAATGTACCTAAGGAAAATCTGTAACGTACCAGACACATCCATCGCAGAGATTGTGCCATTGCCATGAAGTTAGATGAAAACTTTCGGTGATCCTTCATCTGTCTGCAGGCTTCTTAACTTCCATGTAAAGTAGCTCCTTCAGAGATGGCAACCTGTCAACAAAGAGCGTCAACTTTAAGATTTTCAGGGCCCACACAGGAATGAAACAAGTCCAATACTGACTTTCAATTATGCTCACTTTTATGAAGATGGCTGTATACAAAGATGTTGTGCCATGTAGTCTGGCAGAAAATGACTTATTGTTTCAGAGGTGCTTACTGCCTTCATCATCATCATCATCTTCGCCTTAATGATCGAGGCAGTAAGAACCTGAGGAAATGCAAGACAGTAAAATATATTTAATATCCAACATAAAATAATTATGACACTTTCAGGCAGTAAAAGGAGTATCTACTGTAAAGAATTAATTAATTACTTTCCCTCACTAGCAAATACATACTCTCATTACAATCAATCGTTTTGGTGAAATTTCAAATAAATTAAGACATACACATTATAAATTAAAATACAAATATAAAAAGAATATATAGAATGAAATAAACAGAATATAAATATCAATAGAACATGTTAACCTAATCCTATTCAGTAGACTGAAGCAGGTAACCTGAAAATTTTAAGTCAACTAAAAATTAACAAAAGTTAATTTGCACCTACTAATGAATAAAAATCATGTGTCAAACAAAAAATGTGGTTACTTTCTCATATTATCCCCAACTGTAATATAATTCTGTTGCGATGAAGTGTTGAATGCCATACATTTCAGTTGTGCATGTAGTTGCAATAATATGGCTGTTTCTGCTGCTGGCCTCCACAGTGCTTGTCATCAGTGTCAATTTCAAGTCATTTAACATCTAATGATGTTCAAATCAATGACTGCCACAGATATTCTTTAGTAATTCAATAACTGCTCTTCACTCACTTTCAGGAGTCATTATGACATGGTGTTTTGTCAAGTGACAGACCACAGGTACATTTACAGTTAAAATGGTCAGCTACTTACCACCATTCTTTGGTCCAGTAAACAATGTCATGACTGTTACCACTTAGGGTAGGTCCCTGTACCCTGAGGACGAGGATGAAGATGGTTCTTGAAATGTTGGTATTTTCTTTATTAAACCACCTTACATGGCTGATAGCCTAAGAAGAATTTATTATACTTTGTCGCCGTGAAAGCTTCAGATCATGCAAGTAATTTCATTCTTTCTTACAGAAAATATTTTACAATGGGTCATATTCTGAATACTGAGTTCTGCTTTTAAACACTGTTATTCTAAATACACGAATATATTATTTAGGTGACAAATCCTACACCATTTGTATGTTCCTCTATAGGATTAATGAATAACAAATTACAGTGTCATTTTGCTGATGACAGCTACATTTGGGTGGCAATGACTTCAGGGAAAATTTGCCTACTTTATTCTCATTAACAACTGCTTTAATAAAGTACTAAAATTGACTGAATGCATTAACGTTCTTTACCTGCAGACACCAGAGTACCGAACAACAGTGAATGGCTCATTATCTTTATTCATATATATCCTTTAAGGTGTTGTAAAATCACTTTCTAAAACGTGACTTCAGCACAAATACTTATTGTGCAACTCTTTTGCACTCTTCCTAAACGTAGCATAGCGCTGTTACAGTTACAATCACACCGGTCAACAAAAACCACATCATTCCCGTGACGATGGAGGTGGAAAGGGTGTAGAATTTTTAGGTTATGTCCTAGAAATTTATCGTACACAACGAATTTATACGGCTGGCAATCTGTAATAGGAAAGTAGACTAGAGTTCAACACAGCGCAAAAAAAAAATAATAAAAAAAAGGTGCAAGGGCAGTAAGACATTTAGAATGTCATTGCAATGTTTAAAAGAAACCAGTATTTCTTGTGCTGCATTCGTCATGTAGTGGGATCACAGCAATTGATTGGTGCCCATGATCCATCCAGACTCCGGTAGGCACCAAAGAATAAACAGCCTTCGGCCGCAGCAAAACATATAGTACAATTCCTAGTTAATTAACTGCCTGTTTCAACACAATACAGACCTGAAACATAGAACGATATAATATACCTTGTTCGGGCCAGGATTCTAAATGACAAGACTGGAAACTGCAGTCCATACCACAACGCACTGTAACCACGTGCATTCTTCGGACATTTGTATTCTGATTGCTCCTAGTTGACGTAAAACATGACCATATCATGTACTGTGCTTTTTCATTCGAAACTTATTAAGAGGGTATATATCGTTTTGGGACACTATATTTACCTTATGTAATATTTTTTACGCCAGAGCCTTCTATAGAAATATAATTTCCTTTGTCCAGGAAAATATAGAGCACAAAGGACAAAGAAATTAAGGGTTAAAGAAAGTACGCCATATTAACTACGATACCAGTGGATCTGCCACAGCGCCAACAGGGGATAGTCATTTTTTCAATAAGGCATGTTTTCATAACGCGATTGATTTATAAGAAAGCTGTTTCCATAACGCCATCTAGTTAGTTAGTTAGTATCCATAACGTTGGTGCAAGTTGGATATAGCACGATCGAAATAAAACAAATAAAGAAAATCAGCTAATTAAACCATAAACATTGGAATGAAAAGGGATCCAATCGTTCAGACTTGGCTACGAATACACCAATAGTGAATTATTTTATCTCCTTCAACATTAGATAACATTGCAACTGAAACAGCGCCTTTAAATAAATTTCCCTTACAATAAATTTGTGCCTCCATCAGTGGTTTGTTAACTTGTCATGAAGTTCTCCCACTTTTATAGAACCTGAACGATCTTCTCTGCATTCAGAACAACCGCCATTACATAGACAGTATATATCCATCCTTGCCAGTTCATATATTCACACCTTACGACGAATTCCAAATTGCCTCTTACCTTTGCCCATTTCAATCGAATTGGCATGCATTTCTTTACTTTACGTATAACTGCTACATGTCCTACATATCTACTTCTTCTGCATGTAGTCACCATAATAATATTAAATTATGTGTACCAATTATGAAGCTACTCACATAATTTTATACTTTTCATTCGTCTCTCTTAAGTACAAATATTCTGTGTAAGACTTGAGGTTCTCACATTAGAAATTTATTTTCGAACACCTTGGTTCATGATCTTCTTTCAAAAGTGGAAGCAACTTCCACAGACATGTAAACTTGTGGGTAAAATTAGTTAATAAAATAACAAATGAAGATGCAAATAGATAAGATAACTGGGTTGACGTAATCCAAAGTTGCATGTCCATACTGAAGAAAACGTGACCTCGATTTTGTCGCGTCGCCGCGTGTGGCGTGCAGTGTAAACAGATTCAACAGGCGCTTGGTACTGTGTATATGTACGAGCGTAGGCAAGGCAAGAAAACCCGAACACTGCACCGCACCAGGTGTTTGCAGGATGTGCAGTAGTAACTTAGTTCAGAAGCAACAGAAAACTAATTTTTCAAAATGAAAACCACGAATATTCATTCACAGTGGTCACATGTATCTGACTCTCAGACAATGGGTCGTGGTTTCGAAGACTTCTTCGAACGTGGATACATGACCGACCGCCTTCTGTGTTGTCCTGTCCCAGTCTGCCGACCGTACAAGAGATTAAGCGAAGAAGAGGTTCTACTGTATGAACAAGAGACCAATGAAAGGAATGAACACGTAAAGTGGAAACGGATAAGGAGAAACGGAAGTAGTAGGCAACGATAGGAAGCAAATGATAATGCAATAAAACCTGTGATAATGAAAGGGAAGAAACAAATTAAAACAAAAATACAAATTAATTTAGAAAATCTGTTCTAAAAGTTAGAATGTTTAAAAAAAAGGAATACATACAAAAATAACATATTATTTAACATAAATCAATTGAAACTAAAACTTGAAGTTTACAACAAAAGAATGATAATACTATCCAAAGGACTCCTTTTTAAAAAAATAGTATGTACTTATTGTACTAAATTTTATGTTAAATTCTTTCTGTTAGTAGTAAATCTTTAAAAATTTCAATTTAGTGTATAGTGTAAATAAACTTTTGTGTCTTTCTTTTTTGCACATTATTTGAGGCTTCCATAATCTAGTAAAATGCATTTCCCAACTATCCTGGATTGGGAGTCTACTGTATACACATATTTTTTTTTCATGTCCACTTTTCATTTACCACTTCTGAAACTACCAAATTCTAATATTATTCTTAGTTTTACTAGAACCGAACTTCATAGTCAACATATGAGTAAGAAAATTTACATAAAACAGGATTTAAAGAAGTATTCATAGGATTAACTGATCTACCATACAATGAAAATCTTAAGTAAAGCAATTTATTTCTCAAATCTTCGATGATGTTCTTTTGATACAACAAACAAGAAAACTTCGTATTTCCTCACTGCACATTATTAACAAATCCACAGCAAATAAAGTAATATTACTTACTTGCTGAAAGAAAATGATGCTATCTAATTTTATGTAATTATTTTCATAATTAACAAAACATATTCCTGTATTCTCACCATTACATGGCAGTCATCCATACCATCTTTTAATACTATATTACTCATAGTTTAAAGCTCACAGCCACTTAAAAGAAATTGGTATGTAATAAATAATCTAACCCAACTGCTTCAGTGCAAGGGATTGTAACAAACTTCCTCCCTTAAATAAATATGGTATTTAAGATTACATTACAAACCATTTTCAGAGCAGATGTCCATAGCGTACTGTAAAAACCCGTGTGTCATACAAATGGTTATAAATGCACACATCTATGTATGTTTTGTTGAAGAAAGAGCAACTGATACGTACAGTTTAAATTAAAAGTTTCAAAACGCTAGTGATGTATAAGATGTCGATGTTGGTCTTGTGGGACATGACATCATATGGACTTACAGACAAAGATGGAGGTACTATGTGCCTAACCACAAGTCCACATGGTGTTACAGCCATAAAACCAACATCAACACATTATTAGATAAATACACTAACCATACCAACAACTAAAAACTAAAAAATATCATGTTTGAATGATGATTTACTTTTAACAATAAGGCAAACTGTTCCCTGTGTTTAATTTTGTTAAACAATTATAAAATATAACTAGCATATCTTAGTGTTCTATTAGTTTAATTTAAGATTTACGCATACTATCCAACATTCCTATTTCTCCCTTTTCAAACTTTGACCCTTAAATTAGAACATACGGTTTGATTCTTAGCATAAAAAATCAATCCTTTAATGTGTATGAGCTGTGGAGAGATTAACTGGTTGTTCACATTTTCAGCTCAGTTATAACAGGAATAGATCTGACTCCCCATATTACACATCGCAAAATGGACTACACATAAGTTGGAAGGCATGGTTGGCAAATGTTAAAGTGCCATTCTCCCTGAATGGTAATATTACCACACTTTTACATTAAAACTATGGAAATGTCCTACTACAAACAGCAGGGCATGAGACGTCAATATTGGTCTCATGTTAGATCTCAATCGAGATTACCTATTCTAAAGAGAACAAATGCAATTCCAGGGTTTCGCAATCTTCGACTGACCAGCGTGCTAAATCTGCTTACAATTTATATTACCTCACAGTACAGACGCAAGTTTGTCGAATGATAGTGCCAAGACGAATCTGAAATGAGGTCCTGCGCGATGTTCCTAATTCTGAAAGCCATTTGCCTTAATTCTTGTCACAAGCATCGGCTGCTGAATCTGGCCTCAACAGTGGTATCTGACATGAAATTAAATTCCACTTCCTCTCACCTACATATGGAAATTATGCAAATTACAGCAAAACAGCTCACAGAAACTTCAGTGATGTCACAAACATTCAGAGCTTCATTGCTGTGTTTTATCCCATTTACGCCTGCAACATAAACTAAAAATGTCTGATATCAGCCTGCAACAAGGAATTTTTCAGACAATCCATGTACATGGAAATGTTTTAAGAGGAGAAAGAAAGTAGAATGTTTATTGTAAATTAATTCAGGGAACACAATTGCTCAGAAGTGTTACGCTAAATGTCCTCTGTAGGTGAACACTTTAGGCTGGCACATAAAGAAATGCATGATGTTTAAATGTTTAAACCATTATAAAAATAAACTAAACTATTTTAAGTAGTGTTCATCCTAAAAACTAAAACTTTTTTAAGTTTAAATACTTGATAATCTCAGTATTCCTAACCCTGAAATCCTTGGGACAGATAGTGTATTCTGATTGGTATGTACGTTGAAATTACTTCTGAAACCTGAACACGAACAACAATTCAGGTGATTATTGCAGAAGTGTGTAATATCAACAAAACTTGCTACATAAGCTTGCAGTACGTGCTCCACAACTGGGCGTCCTGTACAATTCCCTTGCCTCAAAACATGTGGACCTCCCAATCAGGTACCTAGATACCACCTGATCTATACTGAAACACTTGATATGGGTCATACTGTGTCTCTTGGGCTGCAGCAAATGGTCGTCCAGGTTGGACATCAGCACGCAAAATCACCACACCTGCACAAGATTCTTATATTAATCAAATGAAATGTAATTAGAATATACAATCAGGAAGGTCCATCACCTCAAGGGAAACTGGCCTTAGTGGGCTACCACAATGCATAAATACGAATACACTGGCTGCTAGCACCTTGATTATAAAGCAATCAGTGCGAAGATAAAATGTCAAAAACACATGTAGTGTCACAAGGTTGTGTGCATGCACACAGACACACACACATCCACAATCATAAAACATCTATAATATTCATCACCAAATCGCAAGCTTAAAAGCTGCAGCAAAAACATACAACATAGCAATATGAACAGTGGGGCCCAGGAAACATTTCAGAGGTCCTTGCTGCCTTCATCATTTCCCTGATGATGGAGGCAGCAAGGACGTCTAAATTTGCTTGTTTCTCAGCACTACAACCCTGTTGTGGGTTTTCACTGCCTCCTTTTTTGGAGGTTTCTTGGTCTTGGTTGTGTGTGAAGTAGTGAGTGACCAGCCCACTGACTCTGCACAATTTCTACTCAATCCTGATTTGACTGTCAGAGAAATGGCTGCTGAATTTTGCTTACGAAACATCTCATATCATGCTCGTAAGGTTCTTTTACATGCCGCAAATCTATGACATGGGACCGCCGGCTTTACTTCCCCTCCGAAGGAAGTTGTGCTACTGATTTTTATCACCCTTAAAAATCCGACCCGTGAACCTTGGGTCCAGTGGCAAACACACTAACCAATAGTCCACTGAGGGTGACACTTTGTAATCTATTACAATAATAAACAGTATTAGACATCACACAGTTAATGTTGCATGACATAAAACAGACTTTAGTCTTACAAGATCAATTAATACCATCTACACACTTCAGTATGAAATTATAGTCATTATTTGATTTTTAAAAATCAATGAAACGATCTATCAAGACTTATATTTAAAAATGTACTCACCAGATGGATTTACTTTCACTTTTATCTTAGTAAGTGGTGTTAAGACCCCATAGTTCACGTCTTCATACAGATCCTGTTGAATGTAAAACAAGTTAGGGTAAGACAATGTAACATGCAATCTATTCACATATTTTTCTCAACTTTTCAGTGTCCATCTCAAAATATGCTGTGTAATTTAATTGGAATCTATCAGAAGAGAAGCCATGAGTGTTTAAGTTCAGTATGACATTCTCTGCTCAGTACTACCATACAAAACAACATTTCTCTATATGCATAATATGAGGAGCATGCATGTGTAATTGTGAAGTAAACCAGATATTTTCTGATGGGTAAATATTAACATTTGCATACAGTTGCAAAAAAATACATAATGAGCTGATACAAAATCACTACACTGTAGTGCACACACCAAATGAACTGACAAGAGACAATAGCAGCATATTAGAGGATGATATCTTATGAAACAATATGTTCTTCTAACCACGACAGTGGTCAGGATGGTAAAGCCATTCACAGTTCACCAAACTGATGTCTCAGACTACAGTACATATAGAAATTCATATGCTCATGTCAGCCAGTGCAACTTTAGTGAATGAAATATTTGAAAGAAACATTGTATCTTTTGAAGATTGCTGTCTTCTAAGTTGTGCCGTGTAGTCTGGTAGATGTCCACCAACGTTTCAGAGGTCATACTGCCTCCGTCATCAGCGCAACAACCCAGAAGACAGCAATCTTCAAACTCGCCGCTGTGGAAACCTGAAATCCTACATTGTATTTTTTTTAATTTTGAAAAACCACACATGTTGCTGCTACAGGTTTTTCTCTGAAAGGGTTAATACTTACAAAAATTCTATTAAACTTTTTTAGGGATGGGGCATTACTGTTACACTAAAATTTCGTTATACCAATATTCATTATTGTAAAATATTTTTCCTTAAGGCTCTCTGGTACTTTGGCAGGGGACGAACAATATTTTCATTACAATGATTTTCATTATGTTAGTACTTTACTGTTCTGCCTGCCCACAGAAGCCATATAAAGGGACAGAATTTCTTTGTGAATAAAAGATTCCCAGACATCCTTAGTACCATACATTTCACCACAATTATGTTAGCCACCGTCTCCAACGTCCAAGGTATATTTCTTATTCGCTGTTTCAGAACTGGCAATATACCCATCCTGGGGTGACTGGTTGTCATTATACAGAAAGATATTGGTACAGTAATTAGTATACATGTTTAGAAGCCAAGGGGTCACAGGTTTGATTCTAAGTGTTGCCATTAATCTCTAAAATAAAACAATGAAAAACATCTGTCAATAAACACAGTATCTATCACTTCAAGATGAGACAAGGGTCATGTACAAAATGATCAAAAAGTCATGCTCATATTAAAATACTTATTGTTGGTTGCAATGCAATACAATTTGACTCGATTAATAAACACGCAATATCGCTATGACTAAACAAGAGAACAAACGGGTCACGTCATTTAACCTGGTTGTCCAGTTCATCAATTGTCTTTCAACAGTCAAAATCAATTACTCTTTCACAAGTACAATGGGTGTTCATTGTTGAACACTACCTGGCATCTCCTTAACTTGCTGCAATGAGTTTAGAGAAACATTTCCCCATTCTCCTGTGCAGAACAAATTGACAATATCTTGTCCAGTAAACCATTTCCACGGCACAGAAACTCTTCACCAGATTACATCAAACAAGGAAAAGACAGAATAAATTAATGTAGCACTGAATGTAGTGAATATATCCAGCACTTAATATAATTTTTTGTTTTATTATTTCAGTGTAATTTATTTTTGACAAATATAATGTGCTAGGAATTGGTTGCATGACTTCTCAATCACAATGTATATCAAGAATCTTGCAGGATCTCTGCAGCTACAAATATTTAACTCAGGATATCTTACCTCAACACTGTAGCCACCTGGGTTTGAGAGGCCCAGCTCTCTTAAAGTAACAGCAACGTCAGATGGTGTTCCATCAGTGCGGCGATTCAAGAAGGCCACGGCATATGAGAAATAATTCTGGTATACAGGTGTTATGGGTCTTGCCCATATTTCAATTCCATTATTCTGCAAGTAAGGAAACATCATTTGAATATCAAATAAAAATAATGACAAAGCAGACTGAAGATTATGGATTCCAAGAGAATATTTTATGAAAATTAAGTATTCATATGTATAAAATGAAGCTTTCGCGGCGACCGAAGTTGATAAAACTCTCTCGAGTAACAAGTCGCATCAGGTGGTTGAATGGTGAATGAACCATTTCTTCTGCCGTTTCGAGAGCAGAGATGGCTCTTGAAACGTTGGCGGAAGAAATGGTTCATTCACCATTCAGCCACCTGATGTGGCTTTTTTCCCCCGAGAGTCTTTCATCAATTTAAGTATTCGTATTTCTTAAAATTTGGAATGGACATGCAAAAAATATATAATCTCTATCCACATGTAACTTTCCTCCTGAATTCATAAATCATACCAAACCTAGAATTTCTTATTCAACACTCATAACCTCTGTAGTTGACACAATATTGTTAAATGAACAAAGAAGAGAGGAGCATGCAAGTTACCAAAACACATAAAAATTACAGTAAGACCTGGGAAGATTTTACACACTTCTATAACATGACAAAATAAATAATGAAAAAAAGGCTTATTACCACAATAATTGTAAATATTATACAAGAATATTACAACTGTCTTATTTCACAATGATATTGTTGTTCTTCTATGTGGACCCACAGGCAGATACAAATGTTTAAATGAAAGATACAGTCTTCATCTTCAGGGTTAAAGTCTCTAAAGATGGAGACAATACATTTCTTCAGAAAACTGGTACCCAACTACAGTGTTAACATTTTCAGTGCTGAGAAAACCACAGATCTCACATGTCTTATTTCTCATCACTAATCCTTTATCAGATCACACAACATTTTTGGTTGGAAAATATCAGAAAAGGCCCACATTGAAAAGAAAGGCATAGATGCAGGGATGGTTGGATGGATGCTATAGATTAAGATTTAGGTACAAAAATCATGACACACAGTTGATAAAATTTAAACTAAAACTGTGAAGAGCTCAGAGTTATACAGTGGTACAAAACTAACAAGTTCTGAAAAATATGTCAGCTTGCTTTAATACAAATGACATTCCTGAATTTTTACAGAATTATGAGGCTAAATGTCCCTGGTATCAAATAACACAAATTTTGAAGTCTCTTCATTAGAATCACAGCAAAACTACTTCTGTATGACAAAGGGGTGTTAATTCTACAACAAAAAGCCTAAGATGGAGGACCTTTCTTTCAGTACCTA
>NW_019059585.1:49294-68518 GCF_000696155.1 Zootermopsis nevadensis
TATGTGGTTTATTACCTTAATAAGTTGTATTTTTCTAAACAGAAGTTGGTCTACAGTATTGAACCCAGGTTGTCAGCACTGTAGTCTAACACGCTACTGCTGAGCTTTTGTGGTCAATGTAAAGATGCCTCTTTTTATGAGACAAAGTGACAATAAAGAATGTGATAAATAATACTGTGTGTTTGAAAGAAACAGTGAGGTGTCAACACCCAATATTTCAGCCAGTAAGTCAGAGAAATTTCCACTCTTACACCGCAAAACTGGAGTCAGATTGGAGGTTAACAATCGAGTAGATCTCACTGTCAGTGAATTTTAATGACATCTGTATTAATGGTATACAATGAAAATTGTCAGGTAAATTTAATTTTGGTATATACTGGCCACTTGTAACCACTACATTACATGAAGCCAAAATAAAGAAAGTCTATCCAATTTCTCAAAAATAGCTCATCATACAAAAAATTGCTACATAATATAAAATATAGTTCCCTTTAATGTCTGACTTTTAAATAACACATTTTACAATTTTATATATATATATATATATATAAACAAAACAATAAATATTTAACAAATTTCAATTAAAGTATTTTCTTCAGTGTGCTAGTTATAGTGTATATTCATATATACAATAAATGAACAGATATTAAAACTGATATGTACTCAGCTATGTAATTTATCTAGTTTTATCTTACCAGGTATTTCACTTAATAGCTACTCTGTCTCCTCTTAATAAAACAGCAAATTAAGAAAATTTTAAAAAATAGGAAACAATTAGAGGCAACACATGAAACTTCTGAGGCCAATTTACTGAGTTACACTTCGCAATAAAATTAAAAGTTAAGATATTTGCAGAGTTGGGAAAACAGAATATAACTGAGAAGATTAAAGAATATCAAAATGGAAGCAGTAAGTATCAAGAATGCCTCTATATAGATTTCCCTGACAAGTTAATACTCATTAAATTATTGAATGATTAATTATAGCTCCAGAACACATCATAATGGCCCAAACTGTGTTCGGAAGAACACAAGAATAAGAACAAAATAATGCATATTGCAAGATCTGAAATTAGAAACATAAGAATTTTTTTTAAATGAAGTATATAGTGGTATAAACATGTGTTACCCATGGGGATGATAGCATAAGAAATGACGATAACCATCACAAATGATAAAGCATATTGTAACTTACATAGTTTGAAAGATCATGAAGACCATACGGGAACCTCAGTCTGTCGGGTACAAGTTGACCTGAATAACTTCGATCTTTCTCCAGCCAGCAGTCATCGATGTTGATGTACTCATATCCTACAGCTGCATAGCCTTCCGACACTACGAGATCAGTCATAGTGCGGAACAGACGATCACTGCACAAAGAGTGATAAATACACATGCAAATTTTTAAATCAAAGGCCTCACTTCTGTGAAACATTACAAGCAGAAACATAAACAATGTCAGTGGTACTAGACATGTTCAGTTCTTATAACAGCTTTTATAAAGGCAGTTTTTTCCTTATTGAAAGTCACTTATTCCTCCTCACAGTGATATAAAAAATATTTCAACCTCAGTAAAGGGATGGAACTCAGCATATACAGGTACCATATAGGTCTACATGGTCCCTTAACTCCAAATGGAATGACAATCATGAAATAACTTAATACAGTCGAACCTCAATATAACGCGGGTTTTGGGGGACAGCTTCAGTACTCGCGTTACATGTGAAATTGACATTTATCTTATTTTGGAATCCTTAACATTATGTATATTTATACAGTGACTAAAATACATGACATTTAAGGTAAATTTCAAACTTGTGTTTCACCAGTGCTACTGGCACAGACCACTCTAAATTACATAACATTTATGCCTCCTTACAAAAATAGTCATGTAAAACACGTAATCATATTGGGGGACATAATTAAAGCTGCGGTATAACCGAGTCCATGGAATAATGAGGCGCGCTATATATCAAGGTTCTCCTGTAATTCCATATTCCTAATAAAGTCGAAGACACTTCTTCACCCCACTTCTTTCCGAAGACAATTTTGGAATGCATATGTAATTTAATTTTTTTATCATTATTTTATATTTTGGACATAACATATTTATCCACATTAAAAAAGTTGAGTACTGTAAATTATTAAATTAAATATTGCAAGCTACATGAAAGCATGGAATGATACAGACTCACCTGACACAAAACCTACATCAAGTATAGAAACAGAGCATACAATTGCATATTCCATATACCTATGCCTTTCTCCAATCCCATATAAACCACTTCACTTTCCAGCATCGCCACTTCAGACCCGAAGGTGGCAACAGTAATTTTCTTTGAAAAACTGACATCTACTGACAAGTCTACACAGCAGCAAACCCAGAAGATCATCATTATCATCCTCCAGTAGTACCCTAAAATCTCATCATTCACCTAATTCCTGAACTTCAAACCCAAAGCAGATTCTGAAGTAAGTAAATAATTTTACATACTTTATACTGTCATATCATCTTTTTAAACGTTGTGTCCCATTTCTGACAAGAAAGGGTTACAATGTTTAAATCTAACTGTATTCGGTTCAAGAAACATTTACATTACTTGTATTTAAACTAATGTTTCTGTCCAACAAGATTTCACATTTCACCAAACCAAAAATTATCTCAGTACCAACTATGCATTTGTTATGTTTGTAGTAAAAAGTTTATAACAGTAAGGGAAGAAGCACAAATCCTCCAACTCCCTGCACAAGCATGGGCAAAGAAAAACATCAACCTCAGTCAGACTTAAACATCAAATGTGGAATTAGTACATAATTAATTATGGCACCACATGCAGTGACTGGTACATGAATACCAACATACTATATCATCTGACTTCCATTCAATTATATTCATAACATATTACACAACTTCAGACTGCAGTCAAACATTATTTAATATGGTGTGGGGCTTCCCAGTTCCTCAAGCACTTTTTTAACTTTCTGATGATACAACTGATAAAATTTAAATACCCATTATTTAGTGCTGCAACATTCCCTGTCCTGTACATAATTAAGATAAAAAGTACAGCCCTAGGACACATATTCTCAAAATTGTGCTTCAAGAGATTTGAAAAAAGCCACTCATTAGAATTTCATGACAAGCATAATTTGAGGTTCTCATGGCGGTGAGTATGTCTTCTGCGTTGTAGTGCCATGTAGTCTGGTAGAAGTTCGCCAACATTTCACCGACATTTTACATTGGAGAATCTAACTATAAATTAGCAATAAAATGCGTATCTAAGCATTACTGCAAGTTCAGACTCAAGCCTTTTTGAAAACTTAAACAATGTTCATATGTACACACCTGTCTAAAAGGCAAATTTTGAGATCTTAATAATAAATATCTTATTGTGTGCACAGACTTTTCATGTAAAAAGTTTTTTAATTCCCATAAAACCTGATTTGAACACACAGCTGCTGTCTTTCCATTCCTTTTATTTACGAAGCAAAGCAAGTGCTCGGCGTGAGAATATCATTAAAAGAATTCACAGGAAAACAATGATCTTTGTATATCCGTGTCGTGACAAACTATCTAAAATAAAGACATAAAACAACAGTTCTAAATTACATGTCAACATGTGTAAATGTATGCTAATGCTTAACTCACACATCTATTCAAGTCTGGTTTTCATAAATACTGAAATCAAAATGTAAGGACATGATACAGTCCACAAATTCCAGTCAGTGTTACGCTGTTACTAGTGAAGTTTTCCATCTTGGTAACTAAAGAGTCTGATGTTAAAACTTATATTTCACCTCTCCCTTCTGTGGCATTTAATGTTGTAACCGGTGACAAGAAACAGGATATGGAGTTCTGGAGTCAGCTACTGCATCCTGACCAAACAGATTCTTGGATGAAAATGTCTGGTAACTTACATTATGTCACATGCCCTCACATATGAATTTCATTTTGTATGTTCAGTGTAGGTGATTATAATGTCTCATTAATTTTAATACCAGAAGTTAATTATAATATCACAAGTAAACATATTTTGATGTACCAGTAATAATTAATTTTGTAGGTTATTATTTATATTTTATAATCTGAACCAGGAATACAACCACTGGAAAACCCACTGCCATTTTCCTACTCTGGTAAGTCAAGAAAGGTACTTGACTTCCCTAAGGTAGTTTATATACTGTACAGTATGTTTGCTCCAATTTTAGAATTGTCATTAACACTGATAAGCAAGTTACAGCTTTGTACTGTAAAGTAAAGAAAAATTGCTGGATGAAATGCGAAATCCAATACCAGATTTCACATCTTTCAACCCTACACATATCAGAAAAACTCTATAGTGTCAGACTTCATTTACCCAAATTACATCTATTACAAAACAAATATTTGCAGGCATTTTTTACACAGTCTAATCAGTGATATATATGCCTAAACTTCCAACTCTGAGATACAAAACATGATCAAAATGAAACAAACATTAGTATTCTAATGCCGACTCTCTTCTGTGATGTTCTGCCATGTAGTCTGGTAGATTTATTTAAACTATCCAACAATCAATTAACCTAAATAATAACAGCTTGAATTTCAGAGCTGTAAAATGGTGCAAAAAGTCTTCTCATTTATGTCATATGGTAAATCTATGGATACATGGTGAAGATTACAGATTATAAAGCTACTCATTATACAGCTTTCTCCAGCCACTTTCTTCCTCTTATGCCCAAATATTCTCCTAAGCACAGTGTTTTCAAATGCCCTCAATCTGAGTCCTTTCCTTACTGTGAAGGATCAAGTTTCAAAAAACATACAAAACAAGAGGTAAAATTATAGTTCTTCATATTTGAAGTTTCTTTCCTGAGATAGGCAGTGACAAAGATTCTGAACTGAACAGTAGCAAACATACCCAAATTTAATATGATCTTAATTTCTTCGTGAATGTAATTTTTATTAAGAATTTGAGGTTTTCACAGCAGTGAGTCTGAAGATTGCTGTCTTCTAGGTTATTGCACCATGTAGTCTGGTAGATTTCCACCACCGTTTCAGAGGTCATACTGCCTCTGTCATCAGGGTGATGAATGTGACATTCACGGTGCAAAAACTCGATGGCTGTCTTCTGCGTTGTTGTGACATGTAGATTGCCAGAAGTTTACTTAAATTTCAGAGGTCCTTGCTGCCTCCATCATCAGAGCAATAAGTAAGCCACGTGTGTGGAAATGGTTAGAATTATAGGAAACTGACAGTCAAGGAAGAGCCTTGGCCTAACCCGGAGAGGATGTGGGAACCAACAGGAACATGGGGGGCACTACTACCATATATTTGTTTACCTGGCTTAACATTCTTGCAGCGTTCCTAGTTTATGTTTTAATCACATCATATATTTATTACTCATACATGATTAACTAAAAGGAGCTCTGCATCAATGTACCATACCTTATACAATTGTCAGGATCATTCTTGCAGTCTGTATTGCATCGAAAACGTTCCCATGAGAGCCAGCCCATGGGTGGAGTCCGGGCCAGCCCATTCTCCAGCGCCTGAACCACTGATGAAAATACAAACACCACTACTACCACACATGACACATAATTCACCCCACGACTGTCCATAACTATGTCAAGTGTGCACTATCTGAAACAGATCGTATTGTGGTATCAGCATAACAACACTAGAGTCACTACGACACACTTCACATTGACAGTTCCCAACTCTCGAAGCAGCCTCGGTGTAAAGTGTCAAATCTGACTGAACTATATTTACATTCCTGGAAATGTGTGTCTGAAAAAATGTTTGATGGAGGTAATGACTACTTATTTAGTCAGCTGAAATGATTACTCTGAAATTTAATAAATGTGTAGAGTGATTTATGACAGGGCACTAAAATGTTTTATTATTAACTGTCTAATTAAATACAACCATCAAGCTATGCAAGAAAAAAATGAAATAAAATAAAAAATGTCTGTAAGGAATTCACATTTCCAGGAAAAATGTTTCATAATTTTCATAGTTTAATTTAATATGCCAAAGTCTTCAGTCAATATGAACTCAGCTACAAAATAAAAATACAATCCATTTAGTTTTAAAATACCAAAGTCCCCAGTTAGGAACAGAACATTTCCAGCAAATTTAAAAGAGAGCAGAACTACATAAACGTTTGTAACCACTTGTACGTGCACAAACACACAACAGAACTCTTCACTCCTTTGTGCCAGCAAGCCAACTAACACAACTGTAGCCTCTTGCTCGTGCACAGCCAGCAGATCTCCCCTCCCGCCCACTCCTAGCACTTTCACCCAATGCCCCAGATTTAAAATGACTTCAGGCATCTACAATAGTATTATTTGGCAGCAAAACATTCTTCCCATGGTCATTAGCCACGGTACACATAACATTTCACATCCCTTACCATTCACTATTACAGTTGTATGTCTCAACTAGGAAGGCAACTCCTATGGCCATTACAGGAAACAGAATAACCTTTGTAATCACTCTGTCTGTGATATAACAGTTGTAGTTTGTTCCTACACTGTCCATGGAATGAATGCTATACAAGGTGAGGTCTGTGTTAGTTTTGCAATAGTAAGAGAATTCTATCTGCAATATTCTAGTTCTGGCATTTAAAACTGCAACTAGCTCTCTATGGTAACACAGATCTAGAATATCAACTCACAACTTCAGCATTAAGCCTTCTATCTAACGATGCAAAAACATCAATACACTTATCACAGACTAAAATTTACATGGAATGTTATGAGTCTTTCTGTATGGAAAATTGTACAAGATTTCAAATTATAATTTTTACAGTCAGAAGATTTTAAAATCAACCCCATTCTGTAGCGTTAGTACTAAACAACTTACATGAAATATGTTATTACTGAACTTACAACTGTTCACCTTTATTTTTAATTTGTTATATACTAATGACTTGTCAGTGGCAATTAACAAAATCCTTCCCCAATTTATACCATTTCTGGGGAGTGCTATTTTCAAATTCTGACAAAATTTCTCATCCTATAATCAGTTTAAGACAAATATCTTCTGTACATCTTGAAATAGACTGTCTTCTACTCCCAGCTACCAACTTTTACCTTATTTTTAAGTGGCCCAAGAAACAATATTTACTTTCAGCATATCAAGGAATGGTTCCAGGTTTGTTTGTATAGAAAATCTTATCATGTCTTGTCATTACTTTTCAAAACTGAAACATTTTTATCTAAGATCTGAGAGACATCCAAAATAATAAAGTATTAAGGAGGCAACGAAGAATATCCACAAATATGAAGACTAAGAAAGAAAACTATTAGGAAAATTTCATTCACCATAACTTGCCTTGAAATTTGATCTGTTGAAAATGAATTTGATAAGACTGTATATATGCATCAACTGCAGTAGAAAGAGATTTTTAGCTGGCAGTCACGCCCTGTCAGAGACAGCATATTAACCCACCACACAGCACTATGTTCATTATCATTCTGCCCCCGCCCCCACTTCCACACACACAAAACAAATAAATATAATTTTAAAATATATTTTTTATGTAAAACAAACCAATGTCAACTGAAGTCCTTCCAATAAAATACATTTAAATTAATTGTACATATTTTTATTACTGTGCCCAATGATGGTGATTACAGTTGTATCCTATATTACAAGTGTTGGTTACGATCAGCCTTGGTTAGTACAATTGTAATGCAAATCTCATGGATATGCAGCAGGAGTGGCAACCATATGCAATAACATTCAGTTCAAATCTGAAGTGCTGTTTATAAAACATGTAAACTGTTCCAAAAGCAAAAAGCATTTTCAAAAGCATCCCAATTAAAACAAAGATTTTAATGGTAAACAAAACACATACAATGTTAATAATAAAAATTTTCTTGTTCTGCTATCACAGACCAGGTACTCTGGCCTGCTTTGCCTAAATACTAATTGTAAGGCAACCACTCTTTCTGACACACAGGCAATAAGGTACAAACCTACTGGAAGTTTGTGCTCAGGTTGAAAATACCTGTACATGCAAAAAAATTGAAAATTTTATAATGCTGGCATTGTTGCTGCACTATTTAGACTCTTGCAATTAACAACACTCTATAACAGACACTGAAATGAATATAGCAACATCAGAAAAGGGGAAATACAATTAGAGTTTATAGTGAAAAGTGTCTATGGTATTTCTACAGTAATAAGAATGCTCTCTAAACACTACCTTACATGAATGTCAGACAAAAGTTCCATTTCCTTGCTGGCAGAATGATTGATGTTCAGAATTCAAAACCAAATCACCTCATACAAAATTTCTCCATGATAGGATACATGTATTCATACGAAACATGCATGAATCACGGTTATTTGAAACACATGTTTACATAAAAATAATTTAGTTTTGTGGACACAGACGACTGGAATTACAAAAACTGCGAAATATGTGAATTGCAAAACATCGGTCCACGGAAATACCCTGTCAGTTCACTGTAATAATACCACACATTATTAGTACAATAAATACAAAAGCACCTCCCAAATTGATTAATTTTAACTGCACTATTCTTATGGATACAATATTACGAACATAACCTAGTATAATCATTTGTACATGCACTGCAGATAAAAACAGTGTAACTAGATTTTACCTTGAACAAATTGCTCTCGTTTCACTTCCAACACGACGGCCAGCTTCCGTTTAGTGAAGGTAAAAGCTGCCTTTTAAAAGAACGAGGCCACAGATTGGCAGCACCCTACACCGTCACTTTGTGCTTAAACGAGCCCCAATGTTAAAACGTACTTCAAAGTGCCCGGTATTGTGATTTCGAAACACATTAGGAATGTCTGAAGTTCACCACTTACATGCAATTAACTAACTTCCATTACAGAAATATGGCATATTACTACCACGGACATTAGTCTCTAGACTTCACTGCTCGCACCAAGGTGACATGTTTTATTATCACGATGCAATGCTTAATTGCGCTGCGCTGATAAACATGCGCGTGGTTTGCACCAAGACTACAACTGTTCACAATTCTCTAGAGCTTGTTAATTATTTTTATATTGGTATTCCATATGAGTATAGCCAACTTGAGGCAAAATTCTCTTATTTTGCTTCCGGAATCGAGGATACGGAATGTTTGAGCAGAATTACCGGTACAATATAAGCCGAGTGGTTGGCACTCCTGCTTAGAGTTCAGAAGGTCCCGGGTTCAAATCCCCACCAGGAAACCGACTGTGCTGATTAAAGTTTTAGTTCTTGCTCCTGAGAGTGTCGTTAAATAAACCATGAATAAACAAATATTTTGGTTGTGAGGATTATTTCTGTACAGTAAGTTTTGTTTTGTACGATGAATTTGTGAAATGTATAATACGCATAATAACTTAAACAACCAATCGATTATTTGAAGGCTTTACACCCAGTGAGCTCAGAAAGTTGGAAAGCCCTGATGTAAGGTGTCTCCTGGACAGCTGACAACACAAGGGCAAGACTTTCTCTTCGGCGTAGGAGTAATGTAATAAAATTATACTGCTACAAACAATTTATAGACCTGAGTCGGCACGATACATCCTCATATATTATTCGTAACACACGATGACCTACCAAACCATATACTCGGTATGTGACAGAAAGTAGGTTGACGCAAAAACTTCTTTGCAAAGTCGCGGTTACTTAGCTGTCCGGTAAGAATGCAAAGTTGACCCTGTGATTAATTATGCACCATTGCATGAGAAAAAGCTCCGTGGTGTCTTAAAATAAGCAGTGGATACAGGAGAATAGCCTGTTTAATTCTAACCTAACCTCGGGAGGATGAGCATGTAGTATACCTACGGTCTGTTAGGAGACTGGGCGGGTCCCACAGTTACTTTGGTTTAGATTGTTGCGGTTGTAACCTTGAAAAACACAGTTGCATATGATACCATTGTTTCCGTGTTGTTCCCTTGAGTGCCCTGCTGAAGTCATCGCCCGTGATATGACGGAAAGTACACCTTTGGAATTTTACCGTAAACCAAAGGTTAAACCTTTCCGGTATTGTGACATCATTATCCCACCTACGTCTTGTATTCCAAGTCATCTCCGTCCTTAAGATTTTCTCCCGAAGGTCCTGTTTGCTCCACTATTCTAGTTTTCTTTTATTTGATAGTTCTAATAATATTTGACGGAGAGAGAAAATTTTAGCTTTCTATTTTCACACTCCTGAAACTTCATTTGTCTTAGTTTTCCCTGTTCTGCTCTGAAATGCCCTCAACCTATGTTCTTCCCTTCACATGAAAGTAAGTTCCACACCAAAACATGGCCACTTACGTAAAGGGGAGTTTTACTTCAACTATACGGCTGACACCTAACTTAACCACTGATCTGCTTTTTTAGCCCACAACCCGAAGTCATATATAAAACCCCGCCAATAGAGAGTCTATCAATTCTGTACAAATTTTTGTAACAGACTATATTCAAGCTGAGGTTTTAACAGAACGCCCAAGATGGAGGCTTACCCATCGCCGGCTGCCCGCAACAGCTTGCCCAATGCATTACATTTCGAGATCGTCTCTTACTGACATGTCGTCTCACGGTTACCTGCTACACCATTTCCGGGGCGAGTGACTGTCGTGTTTCAATTGCCTGCCTGCGTTTCTCAATTGTTTTCTGTTGAACAAGAAACCACGTAACAACACGCTAGGTATACAATAAGAAGCCTTAGTTTGTACGAGGTATAACGAAAGGATATGCTTGTTGGTTATGAAATAACTGTTTTATTGCATATTTATATATGTGTGGTCTTTTGTTTAAACATTTCGCGCGTAATAACAGTAAATTTGCTGTATTTTATAGATGTAAACGATTTCCTACCGGATACAGTGAGAAATAATTACGAAAAATAACAGCTTTCGTTATGAAGGACGTTATAACCATGAATTGTAATCATGTCGACTCAAGAGTTCGTAAGTATTTTGTAATCTCTGTTTCAGCTTAAAGCAACTTTGCATTTAGTTTTACTCCTTATCATGCGAATTGTGGTGTCAGAGTTCCAGTACACCGTTGTAATTTATGAAATCTTGATTTTTATAAAACTCAGAGGGAATGGCGAATTGTGGTTTCTGTTATGTTTTCAAAGTGGTACTGTGCAAACTCATGAGGTGACAGGGAATCAATACGAGTAGGATACCGAACGTGTACAAACATGTACAAAATATGTACGTCGTACAAACACAACAACAAACAATGAGCAAAAATAATTTTGAAGTAGCATGTTACTGAGCTCAAAGCAGATGTGTTTCTTCTCCCAGTCTTTTAAGTGTTGTCGATGATAATACAGACTCGATGTTACACGACACAGTTATGCGTAAATGTAAGAAATTACCGTAGCTTGTCTACAGAAAAGGACGATAAAGTTTAGTCAGGATAATGACAGCCTAGAATGACGATTCCCAGCAAAGGCGATTTTGTCCCCATTAATATTTTAATTTTTCATTTCTGAAATTACCTGCGGGCTATATTCGAAAGTTCTGCTGGCCACGGACTTCACATGCATTAGCCTTCAGGAAACGTAACATGAAATTCAACACTGAACTTTGTTTAATGACAATCTCAGTCACCACTGTTTTTCCAAGAAGAGAGACATTTATCCTGCGGGTCGATTCTGCTGTCAGTTTCTGTCTTAACACATAGAATGTCCCAGAAAGACGTGTACACAATGCTAACGCAAGTAATGATTGTGTGTGTGTGTGTGTGTGTGTGTGTATATATATGTATATATATATATATATATATTAGGGCATTTTGTATAACAATATTTTGACCGGGAGTAACATGTCAGAACAAAAGACTTGCTTTCACTTCCGCCCACAGGGAAATGGGAGCAAAAGGTTAATTTCTGCTCAGAGACCCGCGTTTCTGACTTTCCTCATTTGTACTGTTCTTTATTAACTAACTAACTAGATGGCTTACCGAACCCGAAGGTTCATCACCGAATTAACCAAAGCCCCCCACCGGACCCTGTCTTGGGCCAACAAAATCCAGTCTCCTTCAACTCCTATCTCCCATAGATCCCGCCTGAGGTATCCACTCTCATCACAACCTTCGCGTGTCTGTAAACAAACTTCACATAACCGATAATGTTCGTTTAAATGCACAGACCTGACAGAATAATATAATTTATAGCTGGGCTGTTCTTTCATGTACTGCATTGTTTTGATAGATAAAACACGGAAATAAACTGTTAGAATGTTTCTCTTCTTCTCAAGATTACGTAACGTGACGCCACCTATCAGCAAGGCTAGACTGACGCACGCATTAGGACGAGAAACGTTATCACCAACTTAAATAGTCCAACGGCAGACTCGTGGACATTAATGCAACCTCGGTTTCCATAAACAGAGGACAATTTCTCGAACAGCAGAACGAAAACTGGTTTACAAAATTTTCTCTGTGTAGTTGCTTAAAAACAGTGCTTAGGTTTTGGAACAAATCGGATGAAGTACACATGGTAGATGCTAGATGTTAAACGACGAAGTAGGATTTATAAAGGCATGATAGTAGGTTTATTGCTTAAGCAGTAAAATTAAAATTACCATAGGCTGGCTATATAGCACAGGCTCAGAAAACAAGAAATACATAATAAGATTTTAGGTTTTTGTTGAGGTGAAATTCTGTACTGTTTTCTTGTAGATGGTTTCTAACGCTTCAGAGGAACTCCATCTTTGGGTAAACGTATTTTCGAAACTTAAAAGATTCCAGGGAGTCATGATTCAGAAGACAGTAACTGAAATGTTCACGTAAAGACGTCAAATCTCGTATGGTGGACCTTATCTCTATAGGGAGGCAATGCCACATAAATTTCGCAGATTATAATCCTTAATCACTTTTACCATGAAGATGGAGTCAGCATGTTTCTCAAAAACGTCGTCGACAAGCTGAAAGTCTGCATGTTATCATAACCCAGAAGATCATAATTCAAGAAATGATTGGGCCAACCTTTAAAAAGTATATCATATGAAAATAATGGTAAAATACATTTTCTAAGAAAGATGCTTATTATTCGTTAGGTATTTTTTGTGAAATTGACTATATCCAAATAATGATTTTAAAGATATCTTGATGTGAAAACACAAAGTACGAAGCAAAACTGTATTAAATCTAATTATTTTAATCAAATAGATTCATATTTATAATAGTTGCTAGTTGTCCAAAACAAGGTTGGTGAGTCATGACGTAAAACTGAGACTAGCAGGCAACTACTGGACACGAAGAGGCTAAGAAACATTTCCACTGGCTTTGATGTCTAAAGAGAAGAGTTATAAAGTATGTACTGTTAAGTGCATTGGCTGTCTCGCACATAGTTCCTGGTTGAAAGAAACTAGCATGAATCACGTTATCTCTATTACTTAATGATAGCTTTACGCTTTAATAGAAGATTGACAGATAAACAGCTCACGAAATTCATTGCCGCTACTACCTCTAAGAGAGAGAACGATAATTAAGCAATAATTTATTTTATTTTTATTGTATTTAAAAACTTTAATAAAATATGTCTGGCGCTTTCCTTTAAAAGTCTTTCTTGAAATGTGGTATACTATATTAATGAAATTAAACTATCCATTTTTAAGCCTAGCACTAACAAATAATTTACATAAACAGATTTTGTAGGATTTGAAGTTTTCACAGCGGTGAGTCTGTCTTTTGGGTGACGATTATCGCCCTGATGATGAAGGCAGCAAGGACAACTGAAATATCGGTAAACTTCTACCAGACTACACGGCGCAACAACTCAGAAGACAGGCATATTCACATAAGGATTTGTAAGAAAGGTGTTGTGTCTTATCTGTAGGTTATGTGCTGACATTCACTAGGACTAAGAGAAACTACGAAAACCCTCAATTAGAATGACATGTGACCAGGCAGTTATTTGACCCATTGTGGTTAGTGATCACAGATAATCGTCACCCCTAAAGACGAAAGCAGTATGTTAATCTAAAACGTAGGTGTCCACCTGTGATTTCACACGATGTCATAACCCTCAAGACCACTATGGAGATCTTAAAAACCGTGAGAACATCAAACCGAATACAAATTTATTTTTAATGAAGCCAGGGGGTCTAATTTTGCATACTTTAAAGTTCCACTCCAATGTAAATATTATATGTGACACATAACCTCAATCATTAAGAATATTAAAATAAGCCATCGACACCTAGGAGACATGTGAAAATCGAAAGGTTAATCAAATCTTACAAAATCCAACTATAAACCTAGAGGCTGTCTGAGTAGGTCAGATCCGAAATATAGCAGCTAGATGGCATGGCGATCTCAAAAGAATTGGGAACGTTTTGGTTAGTACATGCCCAATAGTCGAAAGGCCTTCTCAGTGAACTTCATGTCAATATAGTATAAAATACAGAGCACGTAACTTATGATATTTTTATTCAAGATATATTTATTCCGAGGTTATTACAAGCGACATGCACTAAAAATGTATTTATGCCCTTTTTAATATGTAGACTTTCAAATGAATTAATACGCATTAAAGTCACATATGATAATACACATTTTTATATCAGGAACAAAATCTATCAGAGGGCTAAAATTATTTGTGCCGGTATGTTAAAAGTTCATTTAAGCTATTAGTAAAGTTGCCTTTGAAATCAATTGAAGTACACGGAGCCTCAAGTCTATATGGAAATATTCCAGACAGCTTCCACATTTACCCGCGAGTATCGATTAAATAATCGAAAGCGGGGCTAATTCGAGACTGATGCCACATTACTCACGCCTCTCAGTCTTTTCCAGTATGGAGGTCAAGAACACTGCCACACATTAGGCATTTGGCTTTACATGGAAGGAAGAGCACAAAATGTCTATTTTAACTACGGATGCTTTATTGGAAGATTTATAAAATAAACGTGGTGTCAAATATCTCACAAATGACTGATTTTGTGAAACAGAAAAATTTTATTCTCAACAACAGGTCCAAGTTTTTAAAACAAGCATTTTATTGTCATTATAGTTTATAAGTTGTTGAAATTTTAAACCGACGGCCCGCGGGAAGATAAGAAACGGCAAATGTGGCTCGGGTATTTGAAGGTTCATAACTCCTGCTCAGTAGGTTGAATAAAGGCGACTCTCACGGGCGTGAAGTCAGAGAAATCGAATGGCCTTAACAGGACAAACGAGTTAATCCATTTCTAATGACATACATTAACTTGGCAATCTAGACATAGGCTTGACAAAAACTCAGTTGTTGTCAATGAGTATACTGTGTTGAACCTAGCTGTGCCAGTGTGTGACGTCACAGATAAAGGGAAGTGTAATTGAATAGGGGCACGGCCCGCCTTCCAGGACAAGTTGCCTGATGGAATAATCCTCCCACCAAGGTCTTCTGCCAAGAGAAAACCTCGTTAGCATAAGCACGCCCCCAGTTAAAGTTTGTAAGGCTCTGTTTATCAATTTAAGCTACGCGTTTTCTATGCAGGAATATAGTTTGACATAGGAAGGGACGATGTTTTGCGCTTGTGCAAGACTCCGCCCTTAGTTAGTTGGTGGTCGGTTTCTGGGAAAAAGATGCAATCAGCTTGCTTCCGTGTTTTGGGTACCGTTTAAAAAGCATTAGCCTGTGCTTCATAGACTCACAGTTTAGTATTTAATTCGCTTCTGACGAAATCTTTCGAGTTACAAACTTATCTTCAGGCAAAGAGCCACACTACATAATCAAAATATTCCCAGATATTCGCAACATTTCTTAAATACTAGACATTCATACCGAGCGATAAATGAGACAATAAAAATTATTGAAGCCGAAAAGAATAGAAAACATGTGAATATTCTTGAGAAATATTACGTTTCCTGCTCTCATCAACAAAACATTCATCTAAACGGTGCATATACAGTTAACCATAACCCCATATTTAATGTTTTATATCACTATTTCCAAAATAAATATCCTCTCTCCTATAACCAGTTACATTATATAAATCACGCTAGCGATCTCTAAGTATTCAGAACAATTTGAACCCCCGCCAGACATATGACGCCACAAAATCAGTAACTTTATCATTACAAATAAGAGTGCAGTGATACGGAAGTACGAAACTATGGTCTGAAGATGGGTTCATAAATCGAAACATGTGGATCGATAAGTCGGCATTTACATATCGAATGTATCTGAAAATATTTTCAGCAAACAGTCGCTGAAAGCCGACATTGTTTGCTCTCAGATCGAGTGTGGTATTACTGACAATTTCCATAAAATAATATTACATTAATTATTGTCACGCATGGCCCAGACACATCTTTGGTCGGAAAACTTCGAGATGGAAGTACCTTTGGGATGCGTATATGAAGATGGGATGACAGAATTAATTACAGGATGGACCTTACAGACACGGGGATTAAGTTGATACCTGACACGTCGGGAAACTTCTAAAAGACTATACGGTGCAACAACCCAGAAAACAACCATCTTCGTACTCACCGCCGTGATAACCTAAAAAAAAATCCAATATAGCCAGTCAGCTGTTCGAGCAAGACCATTTGGAACACAGTTAATTGATAAACCGTTCCATCACCGTAAACCTTGGACGGAAATTACAGTACATCAAGAGACCAGAAGTTTCTCAACGTCAGAAGACTAAACCTGTGCATTTGGCACCCATTCGGTCAGTAGGTCCGTCCTCATGCGACATCTGCTGTCACGGTCTTTGCCCGCGTGTTGTTGATGAATAGGCTACGTGAGACAGCAACCTGAATTAAGTTCAGCAAAGCTGTTACGCCAGGTGGCACTGCTGTCATAGCACACGGGCATGGAGCGTGGAAAACATCTCCATTAGATACGAAACAAAATCAATATCATGTAACAGTTGCAAAATTAACGTAGTCAATCTGTTCTTAGCAAGTTCTTCCAAAGTATTAGTATTAGTAGCGGTAGTAATAAAGCATACGTATGAGAACAAAGAAGAAAAACAAAGCAAAAAAAGAAAAGAGTTGAAGTACAAACTGCGTGTCCCTACAAGACAGATATGATCTGTTTTGTGCAAGAAGGACACAAGGAGGAAGAGGTCTAACGCAAATAAGAGTAAATAAAGCAGAAACAATAAGTCATTAACTCAGAAATGTCACAACATACAAAAACTGGATGGGGAAAATACGATTATACATGATCAAGTTCCCACAGCGGCGGGTAAAAAGATTACCCTTTTCTGAGTTGTCGTGCCACGTAATCGAACATATTAAAACAATGATGACAGGTTCACTGATGAAAATTACACACAAATAAGCAACATCAAAACTAGAAAGAAAAATGGTTCAAAGATGTAACGAAACCAGTTGGGACAAGCCAAGATAAGTTACTGGTAGAACCACACCACACTTTGAGGGATGTAGAAAAATTACGTTTTTTAATAAAAACTTCTTTTAAAACTGATAAAACGTAAAGCAAAAAAAAGTAAAACAAAAAGACCTGTACACAGAAACACAGTGCACATAGAATGTAAAGGCAAAAGAGATACCAATAATTACTGGAGCCACTAGAAACTTGTCACGATCATGTTGACAAACCTGACAAAACCACTAGCATGGAACTGCATAACACTGTCATTGTGACAACAGCGCACAATTGAGGAAAATATTAACACAGTACCTCATTAATCTGAAAAGCGTTTTCCATAATCTATAATGTAATGGAACTCAGGGACAAGATTTGACCCTGGCTTATGGACAGACACGGTGTAAATGTGATGATAATTAAAGTCGGTTCTCCATTTTCGCGTGCTGCATAAACAGTCAAATTGCTAATTATAGATACAGCATAAAAAAAAACCCACATACAACAAAATAACATTAAGCAAATTACAATAAAAATTACATAATTACTTTAAACAAAATATAAGTAATATACACAAGGCTCTTCATACCATAAACATAGTTACTTTATGATTAAATTTAACAAATGTTTCTTAAATATATGAATAACTCTCCAGACGGTATTTGGGCTGAGTAACAAGTTTTACGAGAAGAACGTGTAAGTGTCTCCTCATTGTACTCAAGGTATGGAAATTTAGGTAATCTAAGCAGTGCTTCTGACCTGGGGGTCTGTAACTTGGACCTTAGAGGTCCGCGTGTTGAATAGATTCTATTTTTATTTTTTGGATGTAAGTTGTAACTTCTACGGTTTTTCATCACATTTATTACTTCCATATTGGAATAAAAACACGACAAAAATTACATCTTCTATCTATATTCCGATGATAAAAAAATATGGAACTTGAAAGCAGATGAGACTGCAACACAGGACTAAGGTTTCTGCTGATCCATGCGAGAGAAACTTATTCAAGCCCAGATCAAGTAACGTAAACCATACAGGTAAACGGGTATACTTCTGGAAATGTTTCCAGAACTTAGCTACACCGTCGACTTAAAAGCACAACGCATTTCCAACTTCTGGGCACAAAGTTCATGTGTTAGGGCCGTTACCATTTAATGTTTTTATTAATTATTTGCGTAAAATGTTTCATTTTCGAGTTGTCTTCTCTTTGCCGAATACCGGACAATAATTCAAAAGGCGAAGATAGCCACAGAATAAAGATTATGATGATGATAGGGCAAGAACAATGTTTAACCGTTACTCTTGGACAAATGTGCGGTCACGTGGTGTAAAACTTATGACAGTAAAAATAATTTCAAATAAATTTACAATTTCGGCAGCTTTCGTCAAGAAGAGGATACTTCTCACTAGCAAGTTGGGCTTGGAGATGAAGAAGAAACTAGTGAAGTGTTACGTATGGAGTGTCGCGCTGTATGGAGCAGAGACTTGGACACTCAGGAAGAAGGAACAGAAATACCTGGAGAGTTTTGAAATGTGGTGTTGGAGAAGAATAGAGAAGATCAGGTGGACGAATCGAGTGACCAACGAAGAAGTATTGAGGAGAGTCAACGAGCAAAGAAACATTCTGCAGGCGATTACACGAAGGAAAGCTAACTGGCTGGGACATATTATGAGAAGAAATGGATTACTGAGTGATATCACCGAAGGCCAGGTTGAAGGAAAGAAAGGACTAGGAAGAAGATTATTGTAAGCAGTAATAAGCACAAGTTAGTCTACTGGGCTCCTACTGCATGATCATCTAGAGGCCAACCTATGAAGTAAATTACCTGTTACCACTGGATTATAATATATATAAGTCTGTGCATGTTCTATGGAATCTACCCGGAACTCCTTCTATAATGTCACTAGACGCTATATAGTCTGAAATACT
>NW_019059585.1:68559-92606 GCF_000696155.1 Zootermopsis nevadensis
TACTATTAACTCATTGATATTAGATCGTCGGACACACTTTAGTCACGTGTCTACGATAAATAAACATACGTTTCGTGTTCTCTGATAGAACTCGATTAAAATAGGCCAAAGACAGTTCCTTCCACATCCCTGCTGTTTCATCCACGCCACGAAGTCTCATGGCTGATAGGTACATCATGAAACAAGCGAAGAAACATTGTAAAGAAATAAACCACGGCACATTTGTACATAAATGTCGTAGAACAGATGAAAATTTATATAACAATATTTTAAAAGCACGAAGAACAAAACTGATCAGTGAGTTACATATTATGAATAAGACAGACAAACAGTGTATGGTTTTGTTTGTATCATTGCCTGTTTTGGTAGAATGGTAACCTCGAGAATGTTTAAATCGTCTGGAAATGTAGCACATGCTGTGGGTACTCATGCGTTCAAAAGTTTGGAAGCAGAGCGGTACAGTTTACTGAATGAAACTGACTCAAGGTAAGATAGGTTAGGACGACCTGCGTTCGTGTACCACAAGCGCAGACAACCGAGGAGTTCGGTGCAATGGTTATAGACTCGCAGCCGTCACGGCCGAGTTACAACGGATCCCGACTGACGGCCTCAACTATAACATGATAACAAACAGATTCATAACTACTGTCCACAGATCACGAGAAAAGTCGTTTCTGGTGCGGTGCGGTGCGTGGGGAATGTTACTTATCAGCTGGACTAGAGGGCTGCTATTGGTGGTGGGAATTGTGATACGTCAGAGTTTTACGATACCACACACAGAGTGAAAACATCAAGCCGTTAAGAGTGGCGTGTAGTGAGTGCACCTCTAATGTGTTCTGCGGGTGTTGTGATAATATTCTAGATTAAATCACTGTGCCACCGTGAGGTAATCTTAAAGCTGTACCCATTAGAA
The DNA here is from genome assembly GCF_000696155.1 of Zootermopsis nevadensis. Next base: position 69,473 of record NW_019059585.1, read on the forward strand.
CACATGAAAGGCTGTTGTTCGTTCATTGGTTGTAGAACGAATGCTTTTAGGATGGGTCGTCACTCACCGCGAAATCTTGCGCATGCGCGTGTATCGCATTCCTAGCAGGGATTTTCTCCTGATCTGTGGACTGTACTTACCTCTCATGTCATCAATCTGTCTCGGTTCGATTCCGAGCAGTGACGTCCACCGGCTCCGGGATCCACCCAGGAGCACAGCAACAAAAGACTGTAGCCGACGGGTTACCTGATGTAAAACCGTAATTAAGAATGCTTGGAACCATTGGAACCATTCTTCTATTTATTCATACGTCATCATGGCCTGGGGCCTGTGGAGATTCAGTAAATATCAAACGATTATCACGAAAATAGAAGTTTCATGCACTGCAACGCTATGTAACGAATAACTCGTTTAATTTAAATTTAAATTTTGTCTACTACGACTAATCGACTTGCGAAATGGAGTGGTTTTAAATCGATATGTGAGACCGTATTGCATGACTGCCAAGGTCTGTGATAAATGCTCTTTATCGCATTACGATGGACATAACTGTAAATTGATTATGCATATTTCGACAGAAATATGTAAGTAAATTACACCAATGCCACTTACTTGTCACGTGGCGGAATGTCAGTTGAGATCAATAAAACTTGCCGTGAGATACCAGCGTATGTAGAAACACACTGACTCGTATGCATGTATTTTGTTCTCAGATTTGTACAGGCGCGTTTAAGATTACGACCATATTAGAATTCTGTTCTCTTTAAAATCTGAGATGGATTCTACCGTGAGGATATATCCTTTAAAGCACGGTGGTAACTATATGTAACTCCTGCTTTAAAATTCAGTAAGATTTTGCCCACAAAGTGGATTTATGGGTTTCATATGATTTTCAGAATAAACAGCTATTATTTTTTCTAAACAGAATTAGAAGTCCGTTTCTAGTAACGGAGATACAGTGCGTTTTCCGTGAAATAGGAACTGAATTTCTATAAAATTATTAGGGCCAATTTCGTTCATTAGGTTTAAAAGTAAACGTTGTTGATAAATGCTGCTTTTTAGGTGTTTTCCAGCTCTGGAATTCTAGTGAACGAAGAACGCTTTATGGACCCTGTTTTCCGCGGTTTTCCTACGAACTATGCACTCCGTATGACACGAAGAAATTGTTGGGGTAGACTGCTACAAGTATATCAACGGAGGTTATTGTTGGAATATATTGTTGCGACTATATGAACTGGGGGCCATCGGCGTACATATATACAACAATGACATCTGATAACATTATTGTGACAATGATATTGGCAACCATTGTTACCTTTTTTATTTGTTATTCACTTAGTTTACATTCGTAATATGGCGAGTATAACACCTCTGAAAATTCAGTGTACTCCAAAATGTACACACTTCAATCTTTTTAGCGGTATTCAATCTTCATGATGCATTACATTCAAATCGTCTTCGACCAGTTTCATTGATTTCCCTTCAGCACACAGTAACTCTTTTTGGAACAAACAAAACAAAACGATAACTCAGCCCGCGTTCCACGTCTATCGACACGTTGAAATCCTTTTTCCAGTTACCGCCCGCATTTGGAGGCGTACAGTACAGCCATATGAATTCTTCTTCCATAAGCGGACGTCCGAAAACACTTAAACCTTGAAATTGTTCCACTGCAAACAGCGTTCTTAACTTTTTCTTGCCTGTTACCATCAATATCTTCGTAATTCCAGGTCTCACTTGAATAATTTGATTAAGACAAACACCACAGTGACAGCTGTCAAATAGTGTATACCTGTACGCCCGTTAGGCTCACAGTAACACGTCTGTAAACAATCGGTTCATTTTCGATTTGGTAATAATGTTATAATATCAGGCGCCGCCCAACGTCCATTTTCTGTTATAGTTCTTAACATGGCGGCATAACGTGTTCCGAGTTGATACTAAAAGTAAGGTTATGGTCACCACTAAAAGTGATTTTTATTTATTTGTATGGCGACTGATGTTTAAAATTTCGTTTACATTTGTTTATTTACACGACACAAACTACGCTTTTGTCCCGACCCATATTTACAGTGTTCCACAAAGCTGCAACAGAGCTTTTAGGGAGCCCATGAACTGTCATCGCACAGAATTCACGTCAGAGACGCAATTGAAGCAGCGGCCAAACAACTCAATTTGTCCTTCGCGAAGAACATTAAACTAAGAGTTTCTTTGTTTTCAGGAATGCAGTAACACTTCGTGAAGAAGCTTCACGACTCGAGGGCACTAATCTTGACCACTCCTTCAAAAGATGATGTAAGTCCGAAAGGAGACGGGGCTTGGTCGACCTTCTAGTTTCTGGAGCCATAGCAAAAACATTCAGAAGGATACTTCTTGCAGAACTACGAATCGCACATCTACTCAAAATGTCTCCCTCCTGTTATTTAACCCAATGGTTCACTAACGTGTTCACAAGGGTCTTCTATAAATCCTTATCGTGTGCCTGATGAAGCCAGTCCACACCGTCCTACGCCAATTTAATAGCAATTTAATTTAATATTATACTCTCACACAATCCTAAGTCTTCCAAGAGGTTTTCTCTCTATAAAGATTTCCGACTAAAATTCTGTCCGTTTATACAATATATCACATTTTACATCATAAAATGACAAGAAGACTTAAAAATTTAAAATAAATAAGTAGACAAAATGAGACCGCATTAGAATAGTTTTGCTGCCACCTGAAATTTGCCACCCTAGTCTGTAACCTAATAAGAACATGCTTAAATCCGCCCAGGAAGACAGGTGGGATGAACGAAGGATCTAACCTAACCTAACGTAAGCTAACCTAACCTAACCTAACCTAACCTAAGCTGGATTATAATATTTGATCAGAATGAGACCAATGGTTATTGAATGATGAGATAGCGCAGCATAGAAATCCTTTCGTTTTAAAAATCTCATAAGCAGCAAGACTAGGGAAAAAGTATATTGGGCGTAAAATGTGTTTCATTCTTTCTACAACGTTTGTTTCATTTTTCGCTCCGATAAATTTAACGAGTTACGCTAGAAATAAGCGCAGAAACGTGTGTAGTAGGTCTTCATGCGAAATGTCCATTATTGTTGTCCGCTTTTAGCTAAAATAATAGAATGTCAACAGTTTTAGTAAAGCTTCCCAGTTTTAAATTTTATACGAACTCATGCAGCGATCCTCTGGTGGAGAGACATACATAATATTCTAGAGTTCTGTTCCAACTGCTCCGTTTATAAAGAAACTACAAAAGTGCACTTAAGGTACCTCACTGGAAGTATGTCCGACTATAACCGATTGACGCTTTGTAAGAATCAATAAAACATGAATAAAATAATGATTCTACGGAGGTTTATGGTAATAGTTGGCCATCACAGGAATATTATGCATGATGATATTCGTTGTCCGAGGCATTTTCCATAACCTTTTTCGGTATGAACAAAGCTTCCGGACTTGTTCTACTTGCCTCTTCAGGTAACTTGTAGCTACTATACTGATAGACTTTATTTATTTAGTGTTCTGTCTGACGACAGGTCCATATGAACAGGATCCTTCCATCCTTTTCTCGGACTGGGACCTGTTCATATACGTTCTTGGCAGATGATCCAGAAGTGGTTTGCCATTGCCTTCTTCTGTGTGTGAATGGAGTAATTGTTGGGATGCCACGGAGAAACCGCGGAAGCCCCCGGAGGAAAACTCCGTGTTGCCTAGACCACGGCCTTGCCCAACACAAGTTATCAATTCGGGCACCGCCGGGAATCGAACCCGAAACCCCAGGATTACAAGGCCAGCGTTCTAACCGCTAGACCACCGTGGCTATACTGATAGACTATTACTTTATTAGTCTTTATACTGGTGTGAATAAAACATATTGTCGCATAGGAAGATTGGTATTAGCTCATTCTAACGGACACCACAGAGTAGGTGCCCCACTCCAGTACACCTAAGACGAAGACACCCATTCCTCGAACCGTTGTGTAACACCAGACGATGGACAAGGTCAAACATAATAATCTAGTCATCGGGCGTATTTCACACGAAAAAATATAACTGGCAAAGGGAAAAGGACGTAGGTTTTATAGAATAACCTTCTATACGTTGTCGCTTCATCCATTACAAACCGCGCATGAACTACCCTGGAAATGAATTCGTTTTTTTTCCGTCTGAGCGCGTGAGCTGTCTTTCCCTCGAAAGCGCTCAGAACTCTCCGCGGCAGGAGTGTGTCCCTAATGGAAACATTCCTATTTTTGTAGTTCCGACTGGATCTGGTTTCAAACATGACCAAAGGTAAAAACCTGAGGTTGACGGATGTGGAGACCAGGCTAAGGCTGTCTGCATTGTTCGTCAAACAACCCCATCTATACCTTCATTTACTGGCATAAAGTATCGTTATTTTTAAAATACCCCGAATTGTTACAGAATATATTCCAGGGGTGTTAGTTAAGCTTTTGGTTCTTAAGCTCTTAGCGTTGCTACTTCAATTGAAAATATATAACTTATAGTGTCGTATGACACGAGAAGGTGATCATTAAAACTTAATCATCAACACCCGTATAAATTTAAAGATATTTATATTTTTTTCCAAATAATCTTAGTTTGAAAATAAAATCTTCAGAATATGAGAAATTGCATTCAACAATTGTTCTATGAAGCGCCAAATTTATCGAATTGTGCTGAATTGTCTACGTCGACAGAAATCGATAATTTTCCAGGAGTTGTCCAGGGTTCTCCAAGAGGAACACTTTTTTTATTTTCAGTTGTTCTACGACGCACAGATGTGTAAGACATTTGAGGTATACTACCTCTTCAGCCCTGAGGATGGAAACAGTATAGAGACACCTGCGTTTCAAGAAACATACTGTCACCATCTTCAGGGTTGAAGTGATCTTTATTCTTCTGTTTTTCTAAGACATATCGTTTGTGAGAAACATGCTGGGACAGACGGACGGTTTACGTTAAAATATATAAGTAAGGATCTGTAAGGAACACAGTTCGTGACATATTTCAAGGTATAATCAAGAAAACCCCAGTCAGGGTAGTTGATACCTGGTCGAAACACAGCCCGGTGCCACGCCATAAGCCGGTAAAGCGACCTGGTGTTTTAATTGGAGACAGCAGGAGTTAACATTCCTCTTTGCCACGCATGTTGAGGAATGTGTCTTCTGGTATATGGCCGTCTCGTTTTTTAAGTGGTGATAGGTGTTTCGTTCTAACAGACAGATACGTGAGACGTATTTTTTCATGACTTCCGTCTACATTTGTCCCTTAATAATTTCAGGGGGAAGAACTTCTAACGTTGGAGTGACACTAGCACAATAAGGAGCAATGGAGTCTAACATTTAGTGTCGTAACATATATATATATATATATATATGTTTGTGTGTGTGTATGTATATCGTGTATTTGTAGAGTAGATACAAAACATCTGTTCCTCAATCTAGAATCAAATTTATTCGTGTAACGGCTGGAACGGATACTTTTGGAAGTTTTCGGTTCAAATATCGGTTGGGGCAGTAATATTTTTCATTATTTTCATCAGCCTGTTCAGTAAAATTCTCAACTTATCGTCCACAATTATTTTCGTCGACTAGGTACAAGTTCACTTGTATAGTTGGCGCAGTAGTTTTTGGCCGGTGGAATTTTCAAGGGGAAGGCTAGGAGCGAGTCACTTGTGCGATGGTATAATGCTGACTGCACGGAGGAGCTTATCGGACTGAACGCCCAAACAAAAGAAATGCACTGACCGTGCAACCTCAGGTACACAGAATAGGCCCGCCCGCCAGCTCCGCTAGCTTCTCCACCGGCCAAAAACTACTGCGCCGACTATACCTGTGAAATGTGAGCTTTTATTTCCTCAATTGATTGTAACTAACACATACAAAGAACGCTTCTGTTTTTCCAAAGATTTAGAGTGAATATCAGGAAAGTCGACTTTATTCTCTCCTCCGCACAGACGACCCAAAAGTAATTCTGGTTCTCAACTTCTAAGAAGTAGCCTATGGATGAAAGAGAAAGGACGACCGGTATCAACCTACGTCACGAGACTGTGCTACTGCCAATAGCAAAAACGTTTATAGCAGTTTTTAGTAATTATATCGTGAATAATAAACCCCCATACAAAAAGAATAATTAATAGAAACATGTAATGTTTCTGCTGTTGCTGAAAAGTCTTAGTACGTCTTCTATTTAAAAATCATTTGTTCTATCTCTAATTATGTGATTAGATGCAATTAAATTCTACATACAAATTAATTGTCAGGGAAGTAAAGGTGCAATTTCTGACTTGTTTAAGTCTTGTCGCCATTATTCTGCGGCAGTACATAGTCGAAAGTAGTTTCCGAGATGATTTTACACTGCTATTTATAATTTAGAAAATTAGTATAAAACATGAAGTGATCTATATTCTATATTCTCCACTAGAAATTTTATTTTTAGTTCTTACCCCTGAAACATGCATGTTAAGTTCTAACTACAACTTAAAGCAAGCAACACATACATTTTTAAACGTGTCGGTGTTAACTCACGGATGAGTAATCGTTGACATCTCATCTAGAAAATTTGCAAATCGTCGTTAAATAAAGCAACAACTACGTCTACTTTTGACGAAGTAAACGGAACTTAGTGACAAGTTATACAGATAATAAAACAAGGCGTGTGAATGTCTCCGGGTGATAAGTCAGTAAGCCTACAGAGAGTGGGCCAACATCCTGTAGCACCAGCAACGCCTGTTCCGGATAACGCGCTTTAGTGAAGGGGTGGGCAGTAGCGGTCACGCGAGAAATGCTGGCACATGCGCAAAGGACTGATTTTTGTCGTATGAGACGGACCCGTCCGAAACACGCGCTAGAGGGGTGTCAGCTTCAGTTGGTTTGTAGCTCTAGCTGTGTTTAGATCGGTGCGACCCCCACTACTACCGAACTCCCCTCTCTCGGCTTACACATCGCGCATTTAGGTGCCACCACTACTCGCGCGACCTCTATCTGTAGCACTCGTGACTATGAACACACTCTCCAACTGCAAAACCTTTCGTTCCCTTGAATATATGCCTGGCCGCATGCAATACTTTACGAAGGCCACACAGTTCCAGAAAGATAGACTGTCTGAAATTGATCTAATATCATGTCTTTTCTTATCACCGAGATTTACTAAACTGCATAAAGCTATACACAACATAATGAGAGGATAAAATTTCGTAAAATAATCAGTGCCAAAAACATTACACGAACACACCAATTCCAATAAAGTAACAGCAACATAAAAACAGAATATCACTATGTCGTATATTACACTAGACAAATTTTTTTAATGAGTTGTATATATCGGAAATGAAACTAATCAATTCTTATGTATTTTCGTCCGCTAAATTCGAAAATGACAACAAAAAAGCTTAGTTAGTTCGCGTTTTGAAGATATTTTGTACTTTGTAAAATATCACCAATAAATTCGTCTGTATGATATGCAAATGTTTAAAAATTGTCACCTACTTTATAGACATTGTCATGAAAAATGAATGTCATTTTCGTATTTAGCAGCTCAAAATTAGTAAAAAAAAAATGGTTAGTTTCATCTCCCATATACTTTGGCTGTTGAACAGTGTTATTAGAAGCGGAAACAGAACCTTTCTAGAACAAAACAGCGCAAGCGTTAACTACTCAATTGTGTGGTAGGGATTATGATGTTCGCTACGGCGAGTACAGCAACCCATACTGGTTACCAAGCCACAACACCTGGCTACGACAGGCTTTACCTTCACGCACCCATACATCATCACGGCGTGTTTAGGCAAACGGAAAACTTCACCTTTACCATTACATAGTGTCGAATTTAAATAACTGAATAAAATTAGGACGTTTGTGTAAGCAAATACTCGTGTCATATTTTAAAATATTATCCCGGCGTATGCCTTAAGGAACTGAGGACACCATCCAAATTTAATTAATAACTGCCGATTATCGGACCACGATTTTGGAAAAGCAAATTTCATATTACCGACGTTTACTTTATGAACAGACCGGACGTAAATCGTATTTTAATATAGTTTAAGTAACACGTATGAGGCAGCATCTCAGCAAATGGTTCCGCATAGTGATCACATGACTCGAGACTTTCTTTGCATTATTTCCTTCACCACAGAAAACAGACCAGTCTATAACCAGGTCATTCCTGTTCAGATCCTCACAAAATATTTAGTTAAGATCCATTTTAATATTATCTTCATTTTCTACTCTCTTCCTAATGACAACTTTCAAAGATGTTTCCCAAGTAATATTCGATGCACATTTGTCCTCTCCCGATCTGAATCCACAGTAACCTCCTTGAAATAACTCTACAAAACTAGGCAGTTACCCGCATAAATTACCAAGTTCCTAGGTGTTTACGTCAAATGGACATGTTCTGTTTTTGCACTTCGTTCAGTAGTTTTATGTCCATGGATTTCCCCCCCCCCCCCCCCCCCCTCACACATTCAGCGTGTGAATTTAAGTTGTTTGTCTACGAAGCAGAACTCACTGCTTTATTATAGTCATTCTTTGATAGGCACTCACCTTGTTTCGCCAGTTCAATAGACGTAATCAGAATTTTCACTAACCTAAAATACGATTCGGAGGAAAAATCCAATATGGTCAAATGGGGCATTCAGATTATAAAAAAATATTGTAACTGCAAGACAAATATATAGTAAGTTAGTACAAGTTGTAGGGATCATATTTACAACTTTCATTTAGCGAAATGGATGTTATACGATCTAGTGAGATCCAAAGCAATCTGTCTTTAATGATTGATCTGACAGCATGAGGTATCGTGATTATTATTTTATATCTTCTAGAAGGCACAAAGGAAATTATAAATGAATAAATTTTAGCCGGAAAACCACGAAAGACACCGCTTGGGAGCTCTAGATACTTTACAGATGAGAAAATGTATTAAAATGGAAATCTGGTACTAAACGTTGATGGACAACAGACTCAGAGCAAGGCACAATTGTCCAATTCCATAGAAGCGGACAACTTCGAACTCTTAAGACCATTTCAATAAGCATCCTGTTCTGTCGTGTTTGCGCATGCTCCATTACACTCTGGCTTGCAGTCATTTGGTAACAAACCCATTTTGTCCCCTGTAACATAAGTGTCCATTGGAGACCTTGGAGTTCGTTAGCACTACACAGCGCTTAGTTACAGGTTCCTCGACATTTTACCTCTTTAATTGGGCTTAAGTGTGTTTCAGTCGTGTAAATATTTATATTGAGATGATTATATAAATCCACACAGACTGCTTTGACAAGTTAAATGCAGTTACACCTAGTAGAAGTCAAAAACGCCTTTATGTTATATATTAAATGAACACAACACGCAAAGGAAAGAAAAAATAATTTCAGTTCTGTCCCATTGCCACTTTGTCCAGTAGACACCATTCGGCTTATTCAAGTGCTAAACCAATGTCTGCGAAACAAGAATCCGACGTCTAACCACCTGAATTATGTTACTGATAGAACAAATTGTGCAAATATGAAGTCTGTTGCTGGAATGACAGGCCACATTGAAATATGACGCTGGTTTTTCTATTTACATAACACAAGTGTAAAATGTCTGCCCACAAGCGCTAAATATCCCAGCATCCCTTATAATTACTGCTATTGTGTCAGTGTAAAGTTCATTGTCAACTACTGCGTCTGCTCTAACCACAGTTTGCTCAAGGTCAACTGCAGTGTCTTGCAACAGGAGGTCCGCATTTCGGGACTCTTAACTCAGGGATTTTCCACGTTCTTGATTTTAATTAATTCAGCGTGGAAGAACAGTTTCAAGGCGACTTCAATCGCAGGTCGGCGTCGTATTCAAAATGCAGTAAGTCCTAAACCTTCCCGAGGAGCTATGCAGACATAAACAGGACATGATGATTCTAAGGCGGTTCGTCTTGTTTGTGGTTTATTTAACGATGCTTTCAGTGGCTCGGACTATACGGGTTTGTATCGGTCTCTGCTTTTCTATCAGATTTATTTTGTTGTACTCGCATGTACCGATAAAAACCATAAATAACCACAATGTACCCGCTGTTACACACAAGAATAGAACAGAGAGCCTCCTGAATACAAGTCGGACTTGTTACCTCTGTGATGAGAAACCCGCGACAAAAATTGTCATTTTATTGATTTGTCAAAACTTTCTCCGTAACTAAAATTAAATTCCAGACGCGATATTCAGCGCATCGAGTGGTAAAGCAAATAATACATCTGTTACCGTTAATATTCTTTCAGCAGAGATCGATGTTTGAATCGAATGCACTGTATTTCGACTTTCGAGTCAGTGTTGAGCCTCGGACCTGCAGCTGATGCGATAAGATTCAGTGGTCGCCCAAACAGTCCTGTCACGTAGTCAAAGCCACGGTATTGAACCCCTGCTCTTCCTACGGGCTGTTAAATCCATTTTTCACAAGTCCACGCCCAAAAAGATTGGGTTGCAGTCGTGTTCACAAAATTTCGCTTTGGAAACTTAAAAAAAAGGAACAGACACCCAAGATGCAGCCTGCGGACCAGAAGCCAAACACAAGACATTTAATACTATCCACGACGATGTTTTAGCAAACTCTGTGGTTAACTTTGTGGCATTAGAACCCGAAGGCTCATCACTGCTAATGCCAAAGCGAGCTACTAGTCACGATTCTCATTCACAACCACCCACCTCCGACCCTTCCAGCCTACTATCCCTATAATATCCATTTTAATATTGTTGACCATATCCTTTTTAGTCTTCCAAGGGGATGGTTCCGAAAATGCTTTCCCATCAAGTTTCGCCCAGCCCATCATATCGAATACATTCCCAGGTACTGTCTCCAGACCAGTGGTATTCAACCTGGGGTACGCGTACCCTCGGGGGTACGCGAAGGCATCTTAGGGGGTACGTTAAATTTAAAAAGATTATGATAAACACTGAATAATCAGTAATTTTTTAATTTATTTTAGATGTAGATTATATACTACGTATAACTTGAATTATACACCAACAACTTTGGGGGTACAAAGTTGAAGAGAAATTATATCTGGGGGTACGCGAACAAAAAAAGGTTGAATATCACTGCTCTAGACTGACGTTGACCAGCTGTTGCGCGTAATCTGTTACTCTGCCACCAGAGGGTACTAGTGGGCGTTAAACCTGCTGCTCTATCCTTTGCTCAACTCTGCATCCACGTCAGGACGATGCGCCAAACAGTTACAGCATTGTAGTACGTTGGACACCCCCACCAGAGTCATAATCGGGAATGTTTGCACTGGAATCAAATGCGGCCAGAACTCTTGCAATTATTTAGTCAGTATTAGGTTTGTTTGGGTTTTTTATAGCAATGTTACTAAGGCGGTTTGCTTGACGCCCATGGCATAGCCCAACTCCTGAAAAGCAACTACGATTTCCTTGGAGGTACTGTTTATGTGAAGGAACCAAATTACTGCTTGTATCACAGGTTTAATGTCCTGTTAATCTATATGTTGCTATAAGGACTTTTTGCACAAGTTTATAGCCAGAAACAGAGCAGAACCAAAAAGGTATACTGTAACAAACATCTCGGCTCCATAAATGGCAGAGGATGTCTTGATTAGATGGATTATCTGTTTATCAAAAACAGCCCTGGTCCATGGAGTTAGCTAAATCAAGTAAGCGCCTGTCTTGTGAAAATTGGTTTCAGATAAAATGCGGTGTTTATAAGTTCGTAGTTGTTTTAATTATGAAATGCCAAGTGTTATTTGATATGGAGATAGATCATTACTTAAGAAATATTCTTTACGTGTCAACAATTATAAAGATAAAGATGGCGCAGTTATATCCCACAAATTTATCAAAATCTATTCTGAATTTGTAATACCGGTATGCAGGAAAATGGATCTTGGAATGAATTTTTCTCCTTGCTGACATACGAAATATAGACAGACACATTAAAAGAATTAAATTATTGTGGGATGTTAATAAATGTACGTACAATGTATAAAATAAAATATAAAAGAAAACAATTAAACATAGATGCGATAAATTAAAATCATGTGTACAATGAAAAGTAGAGCAATTATTTGCAAAGAATTGTCGACAGAAGACTGCCAAACGAAGTGTAAGCCAAAAGGGAGACGAGATGCGAAACTAGACAGACGAAGCTGGAGAAGCCGGAACAGATGCCAGTCTAATTCTTAGGCTGACGATGATGGTATCTGAACAGAAAGAGGCATAAGTACTTGCCAGAACGTATTTACCAGCAATGTCATAACTAGCGGTGCATTTTAAGCTTTTGTGTAAACATTCTGCTTGTAGTCTGACATTTCTAAGCAGACACGTAGCTCCCAGGGGATTTGTGAACCACAGAGCATCGGATCGTGTCCCACGCACATCAGAGATTAGCCGAAACACCGCTGGGAGCGCTGGAGTACAGCACGACCTGTCGTGTCAAGGTCGAGCACGGTGCCCAAACTGGATGCTTCCCTTTAACGAAGCTTCATCAACTGCATAGGTTAAATAGAGTCGGATTTATAGCAACAAAAAATTAACTTAACTCTGCCTTTTTAACGAGATTTCTGGTTCTCACGGCAACAAATATGAAGATTTTGGATTCTTATGTAGTGTAGTCCGGTAGACGTTAACGAACGTTTCAGAGGTGCTTTCTGTCACCATCGTCAGGACGATTATGGTGACTTTCAAAGATATAGCCAGGTGACCCGTGAGACTTTGAATTAAAATCAACATCCCTTGTGTTCAAGCCTTTTTTTATCAGGAAATCATTTGGCTAATTTGAATCCAACGCGTTGTAACATTAGACCGGCATTTGGTAGTGAAGTCAACGTAGACACGCGCTGTTCGTCAAGAATTAATGGACAATTTTTACCGTCAGAAGGTTCGCTCAGAAAATATTTCACAGTTTAAACCGACAAAACTCCCTTCGAGTCATAATGTCCCTGCGGGCTGTCCTCGAGCTAATCGCTAGTTCTATTAAAAAAAGACAAGTTGCTTTATTAAAGGTCTGCTAATTGTACTCTCGCTGTGAAACCAGAATTCATGGGCTAGCCGGTAAGAGATTTGAACCAGGACTACGCTATCACAGGCTTGTCTTAGCACTGCAACGATCTCTTCAGATCCATAGCAGGAGAATGGTTTATCATCAGCTGAACGGATACGTACTTCTGACGTATGATTCTGCTTCACGGAATTAACATCTCAAAATTCAGTGGTAACTATACATACCACCTCCCTTAATAGTCGGTACATTCTGCCCACAGAATGCATTTATGTGTTCTGTATGATTGTCAGTATAAGCATTGATAAACCTTAACTGGCATTGAAGATGGCTGACTTCTGGGTTGTAGCGCCGTCCAGTCTGGTAGAAGGTTATCATCGTCTCAGAGGTCGTCGCTGGCCATCATCATCCTTGATTATGGAGGCAGAAATGACGTCTGAGATGCTGGTAGATTGAATTTATTCAGTTTCTTATTCGTCCCGTACAGTCTTCTAATATAGTGTCTCGCCTATGCTTGAGAAACCACGGACTGTTCATGCAGAAGGCAAATATTTTTTGTACAGAATTAAAGACGTTACGAATATAAGCTTTGAATCAGTACATCGTTTGACAAATATTTACAAATAAGAATTCTGCCTTCTTGTTTTCAGCAACATTACAGCTGTATAGAAAAACGAGTAGGTCATCTGTGTAAGATGAAAGGCCTTCAGTCATGCGCTTCGTATCTTGTTTTGTCGGACACGCACTGCAAGTCCATGACTCCCACACATGTTCATTACCGAATCAGTTTTCAGCATTGCTCTTATCTGTCGAAATTTTTTTCTGCGCCGCTTGAGACGTTGTTGCAGTCAGACTGAAGGCCACTTCCTCTGCATGACTGGGGCGGAGACTGTAGAATTTTCAGTGTCCCTGGTGGTAACGCTTCAAAACTCTGATCTAATTATTAATTTACTAAGTAACATGGATATTATTTTCGCTTTTACGTTGTAAATAGACTCCCGACTTCCAGTTTTTATATCCTGTATGGCAACAAATATTTTTCTTATCAGAAAAAATCGCTTGTTTCACATATTCACAAATATATAATTCTGTGTTGTTAATCACTCTCATTCTTGTGTTATTTACGTGTGTATTTTCTTTCTGTCACTTCTTTATATATTTGTCTATCTATTTCCTTTCGTAATTTTTTTATTTTACCTTTGTCTTTCGCAAAACCGTTGTCTGATTTATTCCTTTTATTCTTCAAATTATTTGTTTTTTATTGTCGTTTCTTATGGTTTTGTTTCATTTCTATTTACTTTCTATGTAATTATTCTCTTTCAATATTTATTTACCTTAATTATTTCACTCTCTTTCTTCGAGTAGGGGTAGAATGATTCATATAAATTTATATGAAAAAATTAGCAGTGGAAATAAATGTTACCACCAGAGGTGAGACAGAATTTGGGACACAACTCTACATGAGTTAAAAGAGAATCCCGTACAAACATTTTTCTAAACAAAAGGATACAGACTCTCCTCTTTTGCTTGGGATCAGTAATTAGCAGCTGTAGATTGTCATCATGAGAAACTTTGTTTCCGCAGGCAGAATTCAAGTCTACGGAGAAAGCAAGTTGAGTTTTGCAGTTTGAAAGGAATGACGCAGCATCTACGTTCTACATTAAGACTGTACAGGATGATTAAAAACTTACGAAACCAATTTCAAACGCGTTCTATTTCTAAAAAAAAAATACACTGAAATAATAATATAAAAACAATGTCATATTAAGTGTTAGAAAAGTCCATCGCGTTCAGCGATGCATGCATTCATGTTTGATTCAACCCGGCGAGGAATCACGGTTCACCAGACGAGATAATGTCACTTTGTTTGTCACAGGAGAATCAAGAAATGTATCCCTAAACTCATTGTGACAAGTGAAGTACAAAGATCGAGATGCCACGTAGTTTTCGTCAATGATTCCTCCTTGCAATTGTAAAAAACACATCATTGCATTTCCGGTGTTTGAGGACAACTGGCAGAGTGGCGCAAGCAAGTTACAAGACGCGACCAGCGTGGACTCTTGTATAATCATAGCGATGTTGTGTAGTTAATAATCCAATCAAACTGTACTGAAGTGCAACATAAATAAATATTTTAATATGGGTTGTGTAACTTCTCTATCACCCTGTGCAAATGATATAAGTCCGAAGTTATTAATTTGACGGCGCAGAATCATTTCCTGCCACATTATAATAATTATTTTTCACAATGTCACTTCATCCGTTACTTTCCGCCTTCTTCCTTTCTTTTCACTGTCTTTGTTTTTATTTCTCGCTGTCTTCCGCACTTCAAAAATTAGTGCAAATATAAGCGGTAAACCTAATATCACTCATTCTGCAACACTACCAGACAGCTCTGTAATGAAACGACCCAAAATGCAATCATCGAATAAGTTTCAGTGTTATTGCGCCAAACAAAATATTTTCAGAATCCGTACTATGGATATGGACATACAGAAAGAAGGAAGCAACCTCCCTTACACACGTACACTTCGCGAAGAACACAAGAATAAAATATACAACGTGAAATGGGAAGATAAATTTGGAGCTCTTCTTGCGTTCTTGGGACTCACTGGACAACAAGAAAGACGCGAAATGCAACCCGCCGTGCTCTACGAGGTGCGATCGGAAAGTTTCGAGACTGTGTCAATAGAGGACGAACCGGATGTAGTACGAGCTTCTGCCTCTAGGGGGTGCGGCCTACATTCATAGTGAATCAGTGTGCCAGCCGGCATCATCGAATTAGCATTTGTTTCTTAGTTACGGGCGTTTTGGTAGTGCATTACACCGACCCTCCTGCGATTTCGGAATGGCGGGTGCATCAAATTTTGCCAAAGCCTCGCCAAAACGGCTACGGAAACCTATGAAATCCTAAAGCAAGCATTTGGGGAGTCCGAAATGGGTCGTGCACAAACTTTTGTGTGGCATTCACGTTTTAAAAACGGCCGAACTTCTGTCGATGATGACGAGCGTTCTGGACGACCATCTTCGAGCACAACGCCCGAAAATGGTACGAAGATTCGGCAGGCCATTCACGAAGATCGACGTCGTACCATAACGACTTGTGCGACATTGTTGGGATAGGCTATGGGACCTGTCAGCTGATTCTAAAGGAAGAACTCCACATGCGACGCATCCTGTCTGAGGACCAGAAGCAGAATCGACTTCTCGTTTGTCAGGAGCTCAAAGATCTTGCAAGAACCGACCCCAACTTCCTTTCTAAGCTCCGTGTGACTTCTTCCTCTTCCCAAAGATGAAAATTCAGCTAAAGGGAAGGAGATGTGAGACGATAGAAGAGATTCAGGCAGAATCGCAGATGGTGCTTGACAGGCTGACAAAGAAAGATTTCCAGGGATGCTTCCAGGCTTGGCATCGGCGCTGGGATCGTTGTCTTCACTCCCAGGGGAACTACTTCGAGGGTGATGGATGAATTTAATATCTGAGATAAGTGTACGGGTTTTTATAGGAGCAGTCTATAAACTTTCCGATCGCACCTCGTATTTACGTATGCATGAGATGGTGACGTCCACGCATTTCTGGCGTTCATGTTATCACATTCCGACGACAGAGGTCCCCATTACCCGACATTTCTTGCCCATGACTGGAAAAAGACTGAGATTATACGTCCATATTATCATCATCAAAGTTTTCCAAATCTGAAAACCTGGTGACAAATAAGATTACACAGCGTCACAACCCAGAAGAACAAAGTCTACAACCGTATTTCTTATAATGTTCTATGACTGAGGAACAGTGGAGCGGGTTCTGTGATCTGGTGGATTTCAATAGGGCATTTTTGTTTCACGATCTCACGTGTCTTTAGGAATTTTTATTCAGGTTTTACGTGTTGATGTTTCTCACAGAAGAAATACGACATAAAAGTACATATTCATGGCTTGGAGTTGCGCAACACTCCGCCATTTTTTATTGTTGAGGGAGGGGGCATTCGGTGTTCAGAGATGGAGACAAACTCCTTCTAAGGGACACTACAGAATAAAAAGCCCTTGTCCCTCTTGCCTAATAACGGAGACAGATCCAGTCCCCGAAACGTCGTTTTATGAGAAACAACAGACGATGGATTTGTCAAAATTTTAGACAAAACTAACATACAGACGGAATTAGAGTATAACATTAATGTTATTTTTTCAAATGACATGTGTTAATACGAACCATAAATGTGGTTAATGGATGGATAAACTTTTCGGGTCTTAAATATTCAATATGAATGCAATCAAGTAGGATTTGAGGTTCAGAGGGTGGTTAGTACAAACATGTAACATTTTAATAATTATTTACTGTAAATCCGCTAAGAATTTCAGCTATAATCGTCTTCTTCACAATGGAACAACCTGTATATCTCCACTGATCCTGTTATCCATTTATCTGGAAAATAAAGATCTGTTAAGGTGAACTGACGGCGGAGCTAATCACGATGTTTTCTGAGAGATTAATTAGCGATGCACCTTAAGAAAAACTACATGTCCTGTATTTTAGGTGATTTAAATTATAATTTTAACGATCTGAAATCTACCTAAAACTTCCTTTTCATGGTCTCAGATTAAAGTCTATGTATTCGACAAACTAAAGCGACAATATGAGAAGAAAATGCATTGTTGACTCGCATAAAAACTGGCGTGAAGCTTGTAAGGTCCTGGGCTGTTGCCCATCCCCCTTCGAGGACATTGTTAAGATTTACATTTAATTCTGACATATTCACCAGTCCTGGTGTATGATTTACGGTATTGCAAGAGAAACGTTATTTCTGAATTGTTACAGACAGTCAGCATCCTGTTGGCTGTGCAGAAATACGTTCGATTTGTTTTAGTTTTTTGCACCATCCTATATACCAAACCTGACAACGTTTCCCTCGGGGAACGAACCTCGGACCTTCCAAATGCAATAATTTAGTTCTGTCGTTTCGCATCTTTTTTGTGTTGTCAGTTTTTACTTTTCGTGTTTTAAAGAAATTTCATTCTTGAATATCCAACTTAACACATCTTTTACACTACTGTGAAAAGTATATTTTTGTTAGCCTACATTTTTCGACTGTACTCAGTCATCTTTATTTCTATAAATTATATAAGTTATTTCACGCGTGCAAAGAGAAAGATCTAGTGCATACAGGGTGATTCAGAAGTATGTTTACAAACTTCGTGTACGTTATCCAGGATCAAAAACAAGAAAAAATATTCCTATGAACATGGGGTCGCAAATGTTTCATTTTCGAAATAATAGCCAAAAATAAGTTTCAATGAATTGACTTTATATCAAAGTGAATCCAGCTTCCAGCAAAGATTTTCAATTAACGTTTGGGTAGGAATTGTTGGCGACATGCCTATTGGTCCACACATGCTTCCATCGCGTCTAAGAGGACCTTCATATCGGCGATTCTTATGAAGACACTTGCCACGTCTCCTTGAAGATGTACCATTGAATACAAGAAGACAAATGCGGTTTATGCACGACGGAGCCCAGCACACTTCTCCCATCGCGTCAGATATCATCTCAACGAACAGTACCCTCAGCGATGAATTGGGCGTGGTGGCCCAGTAGCATGGCCACCGAGGTCACCTGACCTGACTCCGATGGACTTTTATCTGTGGGGTAACTTGAAGTCCGTCGTTTATGCAACGTCCATTAACAATGAAGACGACCTATGGGAACGTGTGCAGAATGCATGCCACATGATTCGACGAAACCCTGGTGTGTACGAACGAATTCGTCAGTTTTGTGTACGTCATGCTCATGCATGTGTGGAGAATGGAGGAACAACCTTTGAGCATCTGTTATAGAGAAACATCCCTGTCCTTATACTTGGCAATAAAGGCATACATTGAAAATTATTCTTGGCTATTATTTCGAAAATGAAACATTTGCGACCCCATGTTCATAGGAACATTTGTTCTTGTTTTTGATCCTGGAACACGCATACGAAGTTTGTAATCATACATCTGACTCACCCTGTATAATTTTCAGGACTTCAAAAAAATATGCAAAAAAGTTCAGTAAATTTTATGTAATTTATAGACCTTATGATAATGGAATATAGTCTAAATAACAGTCTAACAAATATGAACATTTCAAAACAGTGTAAATGGCGTGACAGTGGGGCGTTAAAACATGACAGTCCGATAAAAAAACTATAAATAAAAAAATAAAAATGAAGTCTTCACGGGTAATTTGCCGCGTAAGGTGACTGTAAAAAACCGACGTTTCGAAAGAGGTTTCGGTCTATGTCATGACGACACTGAACTTGGTAGAATTCAATATTAATTTTGTAAGGAGCCATTACCACATACATGCATCCATCTATCAGTCCACTCTGATGTACACATGAATCCATTCAACTACTCACCTATAAGTTCTCACTTCCAGTAGTTTAGTTCAACTCTAGAAACAACGCAAACATCACAATCTTAGCTGTCGCCTGAGCCCAATGTAGCCAGCGACTGTGAGGGGAGATAAGTTGGCGCAGTGACTCTGATAGGACACAGGGGTTATGGTTCTTATCCTGACATTTCACAGACAGCAACAAACACTACGTGAATTTACGCCGACCCAGTTTCGTAGCGAAGTACATTCTTTGTATTCTAGGGACAAGATGAATGTAGAATGTAGAGCGCATATAAGATATAAGGAACGCATAAGTCGGAAAACCTGAAAGTAACAGACAACTTGGTAGACCTAGGCGAAGAAAGAATACAATATTAAAGTTAATGTTACATCGTTAGCAATAATTTGATATTTCATGAATGGAACTTCACAATAAATGTAATTGGACAATGTTGCATTATGCATCAGTTTAGTTCATAAGAAGTAAGCCAAGTCTGTGCTTACAAAATGAAATGTATGTTTACCGAGAACATACAGGCCATTTACAAACGGGAGACATGATTAAGAAAGTAAAATTATCCACACAAACAAAATAGTTAATTAAGGGGCTAAGTTTACAGAATGTAATTTTCTTCTATAATTTTTACAGTACTCACTCCCCCCTACAAGTAAATTACAGTTATCTTAATGCTGTAAACTATCTCCTGTTCATATCGTTATCTGTAACCACTTTACGAAGTTTAATAACCAAAATTCTGTACCATTTAGTGTTTCATACATGCGTGCGGTATAGCCAGCCAACGTACAAGTACTGTATCAATTTTAAACAAGCTAGAAATTGTATACGATGCCGGAATGCACATTTTTCCTCGTGCGTCCTTTGCAACTTGCATTTAGAGGTATTGCATCCGCCTTGTTGCTTTGACCACCAGATCGCAGCACCTGAATGTCTGCCTCAGACTTTCCGCATCCGTCATTTTGTCATCACCGCTCGTAGGATATTCGAAATAAGTTTTTAAGGTCATTCAGTATAGCAAAACCTCCATATAAAATTTCATCCAAATCTGTCCAATGGTTCTCGAGTATAATCGACTGGACAGACATTATTATTATTATATTATTATTATTTAGTGTTCTGTCTGACGACAGGTCCATATGAACAGGATCATTCCATCCTTTTCTCGGACTGGGACCTGTTCATATACGTTCTTGGCAGATGATCCAGAAGTGGTTTGCCATTGCCTTCTTCTGTGTGTGAATGGAGTAATTGTTGGGATGCCACGGAGAAACCGGGGAAGCCCCCGGAGGAAACCTCCGCGTTGCCTAGACCACGGCCTTGCCCAACACAAGTTATAAATTCGGGCACCGCCGGGAATCGAACCCGGGACCCCAGGATTATAAGGCTAGCGTTCTAACCGCTAGACCACCGTGGCGGTCCTGGACACACATTACCAAACCATAATTCGTTCTCGCTATGCCCTTCGTGCAATTAACGCATAATAACCTAACCTAACTCGAAAGTCTCTACGAATAACTAAGCCTGTTTACGAATTCGACCACACATCGCGCTATTTACACGGCAATGAATATTTCGAACGTAGCATTTCAGGTTCTGATACCGTTACCAACATTGCGGAGAAACATGCAAGATGGAGGCGATGCGTTATACCGCCATGTTGGTAACGCTGTCACACACAATCCAGATAACCACTAATAGACATGATCAATCAAAACTTTGAAAACTGAAACATCATCGTTAAATAATCTAAGAATAAATCATTCTCACTTTGCATAGCAGCCTGTCATAAAGTAGGCCACGGCCGCTTTCTTCACGATCTTTCTAGAGTCAAATTTTGGGGACCATAAACGGTCACAAATGGTACAAACGTGCTGTAGTAATGCAGCAATTGATAAAATGTGAAAGTGAATTACATTTCAGAGGCTGGACATCGTGACGCGGAACTCTGAACCGCAGCGGTTGCTAGGCAACGCTTTTCTCATTCACACACACAGGCGCCATATGACGTAAAACGAATCTCCCACCCCCATTGGCAAAAATTCTACTGTACCCATCCGATGACGTGCTACTTTGGCGCCATGCCCACAGTGGAACGCATCCTGGATATGTGACGTCACAACGCCCACACAGCTCCGTGGCTTGTGGCAAAAGGGACGGAAATCGATTCAAGCCTGTACTCAATGATTTATGAGTTGACTTCTCCATTAATTGAAGAGGCTTCTGTACAACGCCAGAAATCGTCAGTAACTGTTCTTTACTATGGGCATGACTGGATCAGCTTTCAAACGCATTCAGATCAGGCGAGCCTCCACACGAAGGTGATGTGCGTTTCTTTGAAACCGTAGCTTGGAAAGTGACTGGGAATACGGAAGGAAACTGTGCACTCGGAGGAGCTGGGAGCGTAGATCGGAGGATAACATTAAACTGTATCTTTAGTAAATAGGGTTGGAGTTATGGATTGGATTACTTTGGCCCTTGGCGGGCTCTCGTGAACACGTTAATGAACCTTTGGGTTCCATAACAGATGGGAAATTTATTTTCTAGCCGAGCGTAACGTTCGATTCTCAAGAAGGGTTTTGCTGCATGCAGTCAGGCACCACCAAAAGAATCTATTATAACCCTCACGATGATGGCAGCAAGGATCTCTTATATTAGAATCTCTGGTCACTTCCGATTCTTAATTACTGTTTTTCTGATGGTGTCAGTCCTTTTAGACATTTGGTAGAACGTGGGTCTGATTCATCTAAATACGCTTAACTGCAGAGGAAAATGGAGCACATGAAAACCGCTGACAAACATCGATATACTACACGGAACACGAAAGACAGCGAAGAGTGGAGAATAACAAAGAATAAACATGGGTAAGTGTTTTGGAAATATGGCGTTTAAAGACCCTGACATGGTGCGTTATTCAAAATGTCATGCAGAGCAAATCACAATTAAGCGTCCGGCTGAGTGGTTAAAGGGAGAAATGCGACAGAACTATTGTTGTTATGTAGTCTAAAGCTCTGTTTACATGTCTTTAAAAATATAAAGCAGAAATTTAGGTTATGAAGTAAAATAAGCCTTTTGACACATTGTGATTATTAACGGTTTATTTGGCGACAACGTCAGTGGGTCCGAATATATAACGTCAGATAATTCAATTCAATTCAATTAATTTATTTACGTATTTGCCAACAGCAAGAAGCCAATAACAGGCAAACACTGATAATATATACAATAATAGTGAAATAATAATGAAAAATATTACAAAAAGAGATTAACTAAACTTATACATGTACAGTATTAAATGTAACTGCCAAGTACAGGCAAACCCAAAATAGAAACAATATTAACACAGAGCAAAATAAATGAAGAAATATAAATAAAAACAAATAATCCACCTAGGGAACACTAATATAATTGTAAAACGTTAAAGGATATAAAAACAGATAACGAAGCTAAATCATCTATGAGACAACCTATCTAGATCATTTCCCTTAATGGGGTGATTCATGAAGAATTAACTACAAAGGATGAGAAAGGAGGCGGCTTTGTTGTAATTTCAGGAAATACCCGATATTATCCTGCAGACATATTGGATTTATTATTCTGATGGCAGTGAAAATGTCGATATTGCAGTAATTAATTCTTGACGAGATAATACAGGGTATACGAGGTGCGATCGGAAGGTTTCCAGACTGCGCGTATAAAAACCCGTACACTTATCTCAGGTATTAAATTCATCCATCACCCTCGAAGTAGTTCCCC
>NW_019059585.1:93190-119561 GCF_000696155.1 Zootermopsis nevadensis
AGTGTCTAGTAACAGCTGCTGTGAACATGGGAATGAACATCGGTAGACATAATTTGTAGACTAGGTGCCTGAGTAGCTTCTTTGATTCAATGCGGTATAAGATTGATATCATAATTTAGTTAAAAATTACTGCAGAAATAAATGTGTACTTAATATAGTTTAATTTTAAATTTTTGACATGTATGAAGTGAAGGAGGACAATTACAGGGTGTATACGAAAGAATGGTGCGGTTTCAAAAGTTATCCTCTCCTCAAAAACCGGCTACATGGATCGGTTAATCAGGGAAGCCATCGAGATCGAACTTCATCCTGATCCCAGACCTGGTGTAGCATGTCCGGTTTAATGGCCTGCAGTGCATGCGTTATCCGATCACGAAGTTCATGGATGGACGTGGGCAATGGTGGTACATAAACGCTGTCTTTAACGAACTCCGAAAGAAAGAAATCGCACGGTGTAAGATTCGGCGAACGGGGTGGCCAAGGGACACCTCAAAACGGAGCACACAGAAAGCCTTCTCCTGCTGCAACGCCATCTTTGAAACTGGCCCCGCGGCCACGCAGTAAGCATGAGAAACGTGGACAGTTGCCGCCACTGACGGTGTATGTTGTGTCCGTGTAAGTTAAGAAATAATTTTTTATTAACTTTTGAAACCGCACCATTCTTTTGTGTATACCCTGTACTTAATAACCAGTTAAGTAATTCTCCGTGTTTATGTAATCCAAAAATTCATTACCGTTTACACACGTGCCTGTCTATCCCTAACCTGTTTAATGCAGTCAAAACTTTAAACTTTCCATTTCTTTAGCATTCATATAATAGGGCAGCAATTAGCATGCTACCCTATTCTACGTGCGCTTCTTCCAAGCGGTATCGTCTCTAAGCGTTTACAGAATAAAATTATACATTCATTTGTTTTGACCATTATGCCGTTATCCACAATTATACACGTTGTTATTATCCAGAAGACCAACATCGACAGCGACACTGCCGTGAGGACCTCAAACTTCATATAATTAACTAACTAGATGGCTTACGAACCCGAAGGTTCATCACCGAACTAACTAAAGCCCTCCACCGGACCCTGTCCTGGGCCAACAAAATCCAGTTTCCTTCAACTCCTATCTCCCATAGATTCCGCCTGAGATTATCCTTCCATCTACGTCTAGGTCTCCCCAGCGGTCTCTTCCACTAAATCTCCTACACCTAGTAAAATATTCTTAAATTTCTGTTATTGGACCATGCATTCTTCGAAATATTTCGGAGGACCAGACAATGAATTTTAGTTGAAATCCATTTGAAACACATTTCCTCATCTAAAATTTTGTACGACAGTCGCCTACTCTTTGCCCTTTTCTTGTATCTGCAATGTAATCAATGTTCTATGTAAATTCTTTTGACAGAAATTTAACTACACAATTTCTTGCGAGGCCCACAGACAACTCGCCCACTCGTAATCGGCCTTGCCAGTAGCGATAATCGAGAGCGGGTTGGAATGACAGAGTAAAGTTGGGAACAATGGCTTCCCACGCAATGCGGCCGACTCATGGACTCCAACCGAAGTTTCTCCAGCCATAAGCTGTGGACTCACATTCATCGTGACCGCGTCACGAAACGGAAGTCAGAGACAAATCAAGAGTTAACAAAGCTCTCTTAATTTTTTGAAATCTAAACTCTCGAAGGAACAGTCAAATTTTCGATAAAATAAAGATAAGAATAAATAAAACAATTTGTCTGTTGTTGGTGTATCGTCTTCGCGTCACAGAGGTGGACTACCTGTCAGGGGCTGTAGGTGACGTCTGACTCATTTATAAGCGATCTGATACAGATACTAAAAACCATGTTAGCAGGCACCAAAAAGGACGCTTCAAAGTCATATAAAAATCGAAGCGTTGCAAACGAACAGCAGAGGCAAAGCGAGTGTGAAGACAGTTCAGAACTTGCACCGTAGCAAATCTATCAACGCTGTAATTGTAACTTGGAGCCACGCAGTAAAGGTGAAATCTTTCCTTGTCGGTTTTCTGCAAGGATTGTTAACAGTGGTTACAATATTTCTTGGCAGCTGAAGACTGCCTCTGGAACAGAGCCGATTCATTTATTACTTCAGTTGAAACAGATTTTTATTCCGGGCGTTTACTGTAATCAGAATTGAACACGTCCATTAAGTAATCATTCTTTAAATTTTGAGTCCAGAGTAACAGCAAAAATCAAGTGACCGGTCAGTGGACAGTGTTGAAGTGTATGTACGTTTTACTGCACGTTTGTCACATACGTGTCTTGAATAATTAGGAATGGGCAATTAAAACATGGGTCAACATTATAATTAAAACATGTTGGAAAACTGAAGTTGTAACATGTTCAAAGAAAAGTCTGTCAGCTGAGTGTTGACTCGCGGAAAATACGCTGTAATTCTGAAATGCTAGTAACTTGAAGAAAGAACAAATGTATGATTACATGCATAATTAGAGAAGAAAATTACATCTCGTTATATGTATATTGTTTCACCTTTGCGTAAGTAAATTCAATAGTTTAATCTCGGTTATCTGAACATAAAAACAGCCTCGCCTTGTCGTAGGGAAATGGTTAAATTCTGTAAGCTCTTCAGAACTGCAGCGTCGAGATACAGTCCATTCAAAGATGAAATACACTCTATATGCCTGACTCGAATCCATGGCTAACTAAGTTCGTAACAAAAATGAACAATATGTCGGGAATTAACCTCCTCTTTAAAGAGAAATACAAACAAGGATTCGGTAGGATTTGATTTTTATACAACGGTGAGTATCCATCGCTCTGATGATGGAGGCAGCAAGGACTTCTGAAACGTCTGTAAACTTCTATCAGCTATAAGGTGCAACAACCCAGAAGACAGCCATCTTCGTTGGTAAACTTCTGTCAGACTACAACAGAATTCGTCATGCGGTCCATAACTCTCGTGTTTTTAAAAGAAAATGATTGCGGGTAAAAAATACGGGGGCAGTGGTGCAAACTGACCGTTAAAAGGGCTCAAAATTAGATAGTTTATCAGATGTTCAAGTAACTATCTACATATCGGATCGTTATGATTATACACAACAAAATACCTTCAATTGGATCTACATCACAGCCTTACAACTTTCCTTCCCTCAGATTCGTTTTAACATTATCCCTTTATGTTCTGTGATAAAATACAGTGCATTGGCGTTAGAAATTTCGCTTTACCTTCTCTGAGGCCCACGGATCCTCCTGTAAAATCCGAACCTTGGATATAAAACGACCGAAGCGTAATCCTTACTGGTCATCTCTAATTACTGCCGAGGTTTGAAAATCGTTTAGCTTTACAACAGAGTGGAGCTTAGACAGAGACTTTATCTTTGTGCTACAATTATTTAAGCGACTCTCCTTAATTTCCCATTCTAATTCTGCTGTACGCAGTGCCGACACAAGAAATAAGAATCAACTTCACAGACCAGTGCATATTATGTAGGCGTCAAAATTTTCATCAGTTTACCACGAAATCTCACAAGTCTTAAAATAAAAGGGCACAATTTAAGTAGCTTTAAAAAAATACTTAATTATACACCCCTTTTAATCCGTTGAAAAATGTTTAATGTTCACAAATAGGACATAATATTCATTAAGGCTTTCTTATCTTCATGTAACTCCATTATAAATGGAGATAATTTATCATCATCATCTCTGCACTAATTTCCTTGACGGACCTTGGTCTCCTCACACATGAGAGGTTACTTTATCTAGCTAGACATTTGTTAGGACTCTTTGGACGACTAATCAGCCCTTTACAGCTGTATATATGGGTCGATGTATCTGTCACCACCCGCGTCTTTTACCCCCTCTTCGTGTGACAAGCTGCATGCAGCAGTTAAGCCCTTCAATATAACCAACAGTGCTGAAAGACTTAATTTTTTTTCATTAAAAAGACGTACCGGAATTATCTCATATAAAACTGCGTGTTACCCGAGGTCTCAGTCTAGCTTGCGCTGTTATGTTACGCTCTCCCGTATTTTACTCTTTATGATATTGCATTTAGACGGAATTGTGGAATCTAAACGTAACGTAAAAGTGACAAAGAAAGAAATATTTTAAGGTCATGTCACTAGGTAATAAAATAAAAATTGTAGATAAGTTTCACTGTGGTATGTGATCAGCAGCAGTTGGACTAAAATTCCGTTCATGTTATATTTTACATTTTACGTTACTGTTTAACATTCGTTACTTTATCATACCACGTAGTTTGTTAATAAATATCATTAGAATATATTAATAAATTTTATTTTTATTTTCCATGGGCAGTTTCCAGTGTTCTAATCTCCATAAAAAAATAATTTCCCAAAGACACTAATTTCACTCCCGCACTGCTAGTTAACCGAACTGCAAGGCCGAAAAAATTTGGAGGGGGGGGGGGTTGTACAAATTTCACGCCCCGTGTCGTTCAATTGTCTGCGACGGTGGTGCTCTCTGATGGCGTCATACAGTTTCTGCGCCGACGCCGTATAGTGGCGACGTCCAGCGAGCAAGGGTTGGTTGCCTACAGTTAATGAAACGGAATGATGGCAGAGCGGCTACTGTCGGGCTGAAGTCAACAAGGTAGTCTCGAAGTCGTGCTACTGGTCGGATAAAAAGATAAGAAGGCACAAAGAAGAATAAGAAGCAAGTACGTGTTCACTGTGGACGAGACGAGTTATGGGAACCCATCGAATTTTCAGCCATGAATCGGATTGCACCTGTGATACCGAGAGTGAGAACTGCGACTACAATGTGAATGTGGGGACTACGCGATTCCATCTTGACCATCCTCCTACTAGCACTGAGCTTCTGCTGCAGCCAGAGTTCCAGTAAACAAGGTAAGGTGTCATTGTAATCTCTACACCAGGTGTCTGTGCTAGAATCCGGCTTCTTGTCATATCAACTAGCAACTTTGAGGTCTACACACTTTTATAATACGCAGGTGTTTCTAGTGGCAGTCACAATATTTTTGCGTAGATCTCTAAACGCGACCAAAGGCGATCTAAAATTGACAACTTCTAGAGTTTTCGGACAGATAAAATATAATATTGTTTATTCTTAATGTAGTAATTAGCAGCCATTTAATGATGATTAATATAAAAGCTATCTTGTGACTCAAGTGGTAAGGTTTCTAGCTATCCCGCCATGTAGGCGCTCGGGGGGAGGGGATATAGCTCCGACTCATTCTTAACCTCGGCGCTAGATTGGGGTGAGTGGTCAGCGTCACGCCCCGGTCGCACTCAAGTGGTAAAGTATTACGACCAGAAAAAAAATCACTAAATTTGTATAAAGTGCTGCAGAAGTCAACAGTTTGTTTTTTTGTAACTAAAGTGTACGTTTCAATATCTTTAATTATATAATACACTTTTAAGAAAAGTATATGGATATGATATATGTCTACGGATTGCTACTTTAAAGTAATTACTGACGTCATGAAAGTGAACACACAAAGCCGTTAGGTGGCGCTACGCCCTATTGATAATGAATTTTGAAATAGAAAATGATACAAATTATTCAATAACATCGTTGTTAGTTTGTAATATTTGACGGCGTATTTTAAGATAACGGCGTTTATAACAGATGACGCAATAAACACGGACGGTTCATTGTTTATTTAATATTACTTTTGATTAAATTTAATTAATTGAACAAAGGTAGTTTAAATTGAAAATAAGTGACCATAAAACTAATAATGCTTGAAATTACTAAAATATAACTTCTGTAGTGTCAGAGAAAATTAAAATGTGACGTTCTGCTTTCCGCTGCTAAATTCAGAGTTGATAAGTTTTACTGATTCATGATTTAACGACATCCCATCGTCTGAAGAGATAAATTTGCATCAGATACAATAGAAAGTAAAAGACCCAGACAGCTAACACCCAGGTAATGTCGCCTACCACAGAGGTTTCAACTTGGGTAACAGTTAACGGATTACTTTAAACTAAATTGTTCAAACATTCAAATGCATTGTCCCTTTCCAGGGTGTGTAAAAGAACTTACGAATAATTATCTTGCCGTGGTCTGTTTTAGTAATTTAATAAATCTTCAAAATGTAAATTATTAAGCTTTCCAGGTGTTAACTATTTTAAGGTCCTATCATACTATTCATCTGTCCCTTCGAAAGTATAACCACTAACCATAGTACTAGTTAGTAATAAAATTTGTTCAGTCCCTATACCATACTGACATTTATAATGCAATGGGTCTTGCTACCAAACCACAACACGTGATTTAAAATTTTAGGCGTCACATCGTTTCACTTTATTAATTATCATAGACCATCATTATATTTGGATCATTAATATCAAATTAAGGTCAAGTGCAATGCAACATGCTTCGCTGAATTCGCTTGAGGTCTCGCTGCAACGTGCTGGCATTACTAGCCTCATTCATGGACGAAGTAATCGCCCGGCTGGAAACGACTGCGACATCGATTTTATTCTACCGTGCTTTGTGTGCTGGGTTGCCTACGTGTACAGGGAGGAACTCTTGTGTGTCAAGCCCTGCAAGAACGATTTCATCGTCCCTTAAAACAGCTTCTCCATTATTACAGTGTTAAAATAAAACACGTACTTTAATTTATTACCTAACTATGTCCACAGAACCAGACATTAATTCAGAAGTTGATAATTGCTCAGCTGTCCAAAAAGTTTCAAACCCTTCATGAAACACCAAGTTTCATAACCGTGTTAACAAAAGTCCACCACATAACTCTACAACAATCAGTTGAATATAGTCCACAACCTGTTTCTTTGAGATAAATTTTAATATTATTCTACCAACTATGCCTTGGTCTCTCCAGTAGCATCTCTTTACATTTCGCGACCACAGTTTTATATGCGTTATCATGTCTCGCGTGTGTGTTACATTTACCGTGTTCTTATATTTGATTACACTAATATGGATCAAAATGGTGAAGGGTACAAATTATAAAGGTATTTATTGTGTGACTTTATTTTACCTCGACGTATTTGCTGATTATTAGGTCCAGAAATTCTCAGTACGATGCTTTGTTCTGACACTCACAGTTCGTGAATTCCGTTCAGGCTGAAGGATTAACATTTACCACGACAGATAAATTTATTTTCATTAAATTACACTAGGTCAAATTATAAGATACATAAACCGGTGAAAATATAAACAGATGATTCAGGTTAAGTCAGCAATTATGGTGAAAATATCATAAGCTGTCAGCTGTAAGATGCTGAGAGTTTCGTTTCAATAAAGGGATTTCATTTTTCACGCCATTTGTCATCCACGTTGAAGAAACTCCGTACCTAAATATCCCTTGATACATTTAATGATCAGAATTACATATGTGTTTTATAACATTTGATCTATATATATTACTTAAACTTGTTTTCAATTTCATGAATGTTGCCAAGACAATTTTTTGTTCAAGAATGCGGTCAAGGCGGCAACATACAAACGTACGGACCATACTTGCTAATTTACTTATGTAACGCTCCCATATCGACTGCAGCTGTTGTTTGCCATTGATTGAGACGAAGAATATTAATAGTGAATTGCAAAGGAAGGAAAATAAAAAATCGTGGCCGATTCTTAAGCCCTATCTTGCGTGCTATATGCTCCGCCCATGTAAACCTTGATCTGTTCACCATAGCCAGATATTATTTTTTAAAGAGTAAAAATTATGAAACTTCAAATTACGCAATTTTTTCCAGCCTTATCTTACATATTTTATCTCGTATCAAAATATTTTACTCAACAAAAGTAATTCTTATAGTTTCTTTTAGAAAGTTTAAAAGAAGTGGTTCCTACAAACAATACCAAAGCTTATTTTGATTTAATATTTGTAAAATAAACGCTAAATTATTTTCCTAAAACCTCTGAACAACTTTCCACATAGGATCTTCTGCCTTTAGCGTGATATTTGTAAAATATTCTTTCGCTACTAAAAATTATCATTCCTCCTTTCAACCATTTCATTATAAACAGTCATATTACTGTATTAACATAAAATATTTTCAGTTCGGTTGGAAAGTTACACTGTTGTTATAGCCAACTAGTCGCATCTAGCCACAAGAACTGCCCATGTCGTAAACCTCAGGCTGTCTGAGTTGGCAGCGCAGTAACCTTATTAATGAATTTGTGGACAGCTTTTTCCTTAGTGTCCCAGAGAACATTCTTCTCACTTTTCCACACAGTTTTGAATTTACATAATCTAGTACTGATATCAAACTCTTTATTTAGTGCTACAATATAGCTCAATGTCACCGTCGGTGGGTTAGCGTACTCGCCTCGCCACCGGACAAGAGGTTCGCGGATTCAAACCCAGCCGAGGTCGATGGATTTTTTTAAGAGTGATAAAACTGCGTAGCACAACTTCCTTCGTAGATTTACGGCATGTAAAAGAACGTTACGAGCATGAACGAGGTGTTTCGTAAGCAAAATTCAGCGGTTATTTCTCACCCAAGTCTCTCTTGATTCACTACTAGGTGGCTCTAGCAGACAAAAATCAGGATTAGGTAGAAATTGTGCAGAGTCAGTGGGTTTGTCACTCACTACTCACAAACGCACATTTCAAAGACTAGGAAACCTCGGAAAAGGAGGCGGCCAATACCCACAACTGGTTTGTAGAGCGAAGGGAGGACATAGCTGAATAATTAACCATTTAAAAGAAAATTGTTTTGAATCTGGACATTAACTCTTAGAGGCCGGTATTTGATGAAATTTTGATGTTAGCACGGGGGAGAGCTTCGTTACAGCTGAATTTTATGTGAAAATTTCGAAAGCTGCGTATTAATGCTATTCACAGTGCAGTTTACGGTGAGAATTAAAATAAACCCTTGAGTACAAAATCAGAGTTACTGATCGTTAAAACAGGCAGTACATATAATTACCACGGGGCATTAAACAGTAAAGAATATTAAAATTGTCTCCTTATATATTGGGAAATGTGTACGGAACATTATAATTAATTTATATTACCTTTAATGACTATGTAGGGGTAAAATTTGCTTAAGGTAAAGAATAGATACATTATTTATGTTAGACTTATATATTTTTACAAAAAAATTATACGTTAATATATATAGTATAAGGACTTAATCGAAATACTTTTTCATAAAATTAATCAAATAAATTTAATGTAGATTGTATATATTGATATGGGCCTACTTTTGATGGTTTATAAGTTTTGTATGATTATAAAATGTACTTAGTTTCTCGGGGACGGCATTTCCCGTGTTTAGTATTTTATTTTTAAATTTAGGAAGTCCTTTCTCAAGTGGTATCGTACCTAATTTTTTGCGAGAATACATTTTTAAGACGGCAGCTTTCAAAAGGCAACTTTATATGAAATTGAAATTATCAGGATGGCAACTTTGTGAAACAATCTTCAATTTACGTTCTTTATAGACGAATATTAGAGTTAAATATGAGAACTTCGGTACTGAGGACAGATACATCTTTCTAAAGTGATAATGTAATATTTCTGTCTGTTTGCAGCAGTAATAACATGATGATCACATGTATGTCTGTTGACAAAGTGAAATGACATATCACCGCCATATGCATGTTTGCATTCTCTGTGACGTTCCATGCTGAGTGACCACTATACCTCTCCACCCCTTCGCTACACACAATTTGTTACTTGTATTAATCATTATATAATCCTGCACACATATAATAAATTTCCCCGTGCTTAAATATCACGCCATGATGACGTATGGAAAGTAGAGAAACAGCTCTGTGAATTTTTAACCGGACAATAATAACGCCGGCTGCTTTATCTACTGCATCCATTGGATAACAGGACAGATCTGGACAGGGAGGGGAAGATAAAAATTCTTGTCCCTGTCGGGGATGAAATCCTAGCCATCCACTCAGAGGCAGCCACTTTACCTATTGAACTGCCCAGGCTCATAATCCTGAAGAGAGTTGATTATAATTGAGAGGTTCGCACACTGGACAGAGGGAGAATGTGACGTCAGTCGGAGACAGCTAACGCTGTAGCGGCGAGAGACAGAATCAGTGCGTCAACGGGCAATGTATAAGGCCCAGCTACGTTACGTCAACAACCAGTCCTGTCTTAGAGGAGTTTGTTCACACATTAGGTCTTATATAAGACCTCCATAGATTTATGTATAAATTATTCAACGACTCTTTCAGTATATGGGGAAAAAACATCGAATGAGAGAATTATCCAGTCCGAAGACTGAAACTTTAATTCACGGCCTACCGAATGTGCAGCAAAATGACGTCACTGGATGTCCACGGTCGATGTGTGTTCATTTTAAACACATTGCTCATTATTAATGGGTGTTAATTCATAATTATTTATGCCTTAATTCACTGCTTACACTTTAAATGGTAAATTCTCTTATTTGCCCACTTTTGACAAACAAATACCAACAGTGTCCATGATGGAATGTCAGTTTATTTTGTCCTTGAAAACATTAATAAGAAATGAAACATCAATATGTCTGGAATGAAGTGTTCCAAAATTTAAATGGCTCAATATTATAATTGCGTAAAATATAAAACTGAAGACAAACGGTAATACAAAATTGCAAAGTTTATTTGCATATTTTCTATTTTATTGGAATCAGTCGATGTAAGATTCCATAACAAGAGTCATAACCTAGCTTTGACCTGCGTAAAGTATTATATAAAAGAATTGACAACTAACAAATCCAAATAACCTTAGTGCCTGAAAATACACAAAATCAACGTAAGAACAAAAAAGAAAAACTATTTACTATCTAACATAATACCAAGATATTTTATGCAGTTCGAAAGCAAAATTAAAACATTACTGTCATATTAATTAGAATTTATACTATTGGTCTTACGTGTGAAAGATAAAATTTTAGTTTTCTGAATGTTTAGTTCCATTTACTTTTCGCCACACGACTGCTACATCGAATCAACATCAGATTTTAAAGCTTTATAGTCAAAAGACTTTATGTCTCGATAAATTTTCAGATCATCGGCAAATATGAGATATTTCGAAGAGTAAATATTAGCTACAATAAATCTTCACACTTTCTTCCATGTTGTGGCAACTTGATACCATATTTATTATTGTTTTTAGAAAGAAAATTCATTTCGTTTATGGACACTTATCTTACTTATAATTTACTTTTTCTTTAAACGTTTTTTGCCCAAAATCTTAAAGTTTTATAACATACTTTTTAACCTTGTTTCCTTTGTTATCTTTATCTTAGTAATAGGTAATCATGCAAGTTTATTTGCTTTTATAATAGGCCCGTCCTTTTTTATTGATTTTGCAGTATCTTTCTTCAGTACTTTGCGTAATTTGCCTTGTTATTCTGCTGTAAAGCACTTGAATGAGCTACTGGTTTTTTAGAAACGCGTTCCTTTTAATTAACCTGTAAAATCATAATGCAAGAAATTGGGTCAAATGTTTTGCCATGGAGATTAAGACCCTTTACTTGCGGAAACGTGTCAAGGTCATTTAAAGTCAGTGCTACTGCACGATATAAACTCCTTTACATCGGCGTGCGTGCAGGGAGCCGACTTGCTTGAGCCGGGTCCAACACCTGTGCGTGGCTAACAGAGACCTCTGTTTATATTCTGTGAGATTTATTCCATATCAGGCTGTACAAACGTTAAAAATACATCATGCCATAATCTTGAACACATAGTACGTAGTTCTAGGAAAATACCGTGGTGTTCCCGCCAACGGAATCGATGGACCCAGATGGCCCGCGAACAAAGACTCAGTTGTTTCTGAACTGGTAGTCGGAGAATTACTGTGGGATCGTAAATTCTAGTTAGCTTGGTTTGCCCTTTCGACACTTCTCATTGGAGAGAAACGTTTGAGAAACATGGCAAAGCCGCCCTTTTAGTAAATGATTCCATTGTAACGCAGAAGTTATGTTTTTGTTTGTAAGGTGGCAGACGCTCTTATCTCGTCTGCTGAAATAGGTTGAGTCGCTCAATTTCGAAGTTTCCATACGAAGAGAGTTCATTACAAGACGATAACCTAAAACCAAAAGCTAAGTGACAAAGTATTTTCGTCAATCGTTGCTTACTACTGAAACTATTATTGTCGCAACAGGATAGGCTATTGATTTTGTGTCGAAACAACGCCACATTACGGGTCGGCTATCATAATTCACAACAAACCATCAACATATGTGGTTACGACGGAGAATTTGATGGGAAATATACACATGATGATTACTGTCTTCTGGAATGTTTCGCCGTACAGTCTTGTACAAACTGACGTTTCAGAGACGCTTACTGCCTCCGTCACCGCCCTGATGATGGACGCAGGAAACGTCGATAATTTATTCGGAGCTGTACGACGGGAAACGATCACCTTCATTCTCGCCTCCGTGAGAACCTGAAAACTTCCATCTCTGCGCCTAATTTTCGGAAAGAACAAAAAGAGGAAAATATTACGGGGTTGTATTTCCGAGAGGAATTTGTCAGTATTTGTCATCGGTCTGTATGAAACTCCATTATATATATTTTACGGACATCGCTTGGCCTTATTTCCGAAGTAAATGAAAATAATTTTCCCTGTCAAGATGCACTTTTATTTCCCGTCCGATTCATTTCGTGAGATTGTATTTCTGGGTTCCGAGCGTGGGCAGACAACTCGATAACGCCATAAAATGTGTCACTTCTGACCAGAGAACACAACAGCTTGTCTGCATATTGCGAACTGAAGATTTGTACCCAATGATGAAAATACAGTTATATTATCAGCAATGCATTTTTATGGGTTAAATTAATTGTGACATTTACTACATTACATCATTCTTCAAATGGGATTATAGTCTTCAGTACTAACGAATAATAACATTCAGAGAAGAATAATTAGTATTGCTATGTAGTTTCCTGTTGCAAATGTTAATAATTAAAATCTATGTCACTCTTTATTTCTTACGGTCTGGGGCATAGGTTTTGGGCACTTGGATCCTGGATTCGCAGGTTCGAATCCTGTTCAAGGCAAGGATGTTTGTGTTTTGTGCTATCCTGTGCAGGAAGAGGTTTTGCGATGGGCTGATCACCCGTCTAAGGAGACCTTCCAAATGTCTAAACCGATTTACAGTATCGGAAGGAATTCTGAACTGGGACAGGCAACAAGGCTTGTTGAATGTGAGATTTCTTTCAAGTTGTTCTGAAAAATCCTTCACCTAAAAGTGAAAGGGTGAATGTATTTATTGCAGAAGAACTGGTTTCTTCCAAGTCGATACACTATCACTGTATGTGTTACGTTTACACGTCTAGTTAACAGAACGATCTCTCGTTTCAAATAGAGGCTCGATCCTCGAAACAGGGGTGACCACAATTCACTACTACATTGTTCACGTCTTGTTAACATAGAACGCAATTACATTACGGCCAACGAAACTGCAGAGATTTCAGATCAGACTGCTGACCAGGTGTCCCTTGAAACAGGGGCGTACAAACACAGGCGTACTATTGCATGGTTTCACCCTTTAACAGAATGTGCGCTCATTCCAATTGCATTAGATTTATATATAAAAAAAACTAACTAGTGACCATGAGTGTCCAAACGAACACTTGGTATCGGGTACAAGTCTCAGTTAGAAAATTTCTTGAACATTCCTTCCCAGCTTTTCATTCAAAACTAGCGTGGTATTTCTTATTTGGGTGTACAGAACCAAAGGAATTATCGAAACATCGTTAAATAAATCAAATGTTTAACAACGTGTCTCAGAGTGATGCATTTTTAAATACCATTAAAATTTGTTTCAAATTCAAGTCCCTGTAAGCCCCTACCTTAGAGGTACGTAACTGTTATCAGGACTTTGCTTTAACTGCAGATGTTGTTTGACATTGAAGAAAAGATAAAATCATTGACGTACAAGATTAACTGAAATTATAGAAGAGACATAGTCATGGTCTCCCTCAAGACACGATTATATTAGCATGAAATAAATTAGGAAAGGAAAAAAAGACTAAGACAAAGGCCGAGATATATTTCTCGTCCCTCCTGAATGCAGGTAACGACCGATAGGTCGGCTGCGAAACACTTTTAGCCTTTATCTTGCTGCTAACGAGATATCACGTCAAAATACTAATTTGTATTTCAAGATTATCTGAATAAACCCCTAGTCGACATCTCGATCCTTCAGATGAAGTTTCTGTAATTTATATCAAACACAATAAAACAGTTATATTTAAAAATACGTTAATATGTTTAAACTTTCTTTCAGAGATTCAATTTTAATTGACTCAGGTATGTAGATCTATTGCTACAGTGTTTCCTAGACAACGCAACCGTGAAACGAGCTTATTCAGTACGATTCCGCCCGATTTGACGGGAGGAGCGTTCGACTCTTCTGCTAGAGTGCCCTCCGGCAGAAAACTTCAAGGCATTGTACCATTCAACATAGCAGATTGTGATTTGTTCACCCATTTACACTGCTCAATGTATTGTAACAAGTAAAATCGAACTATAAAATGTAACGGTGGTAAATGTTGGCCTTCGGCCGTACCTCCAAGGAATGTTAGCCGTTAAGCTAAGAGCATTTCATGAAATCAACTAACGCTACATTTCCCACTCAAACCAACGTCACGCCTTAGCGACGCATGCGCGGTACGAACTTCTACGTGTCTTTGATTTAGCACATAGGTCATTTAACGATGCTGTTTCAATCACAGGTACAACTTGGCGTCGAGTGACATGGGCATATTATTAGGCGTTGAGTAGTATAGGAAGAAAGTTGCAAGAATTATTATTTTTTTATTTATTGTGGTTCTGTTACATGTTATTAGATTGGAGACTAATATAAACATTTTCTCACAGTTTGTCCGGGTAAGATCAATATAGAATATTGTGTAATTATGTTTATTATGTACAAAGTGTTGGTTATGAATGTCGAAGTAAATTAGAATAGCTTGTATTTATGTTGCGTGATCACTAACCAGGGACCGCGAGTACAGCGTTATTCGAGAAAATCGGTCATATGCAGTAATGTTTAGAGGAGATAGGACCCTCTAGATAAGATCTATAAACAAGCAAAGGCTAATCCTTCATGGGTCAAGCCATAACGGAAGAGACGTTCGCACTACAAGTCTGACCTTGTCTGAGTCGATCTAGTGATGGCAAAGTCTATGAAAATCCTAAAGGGACACTGAGGTTATCTGTGTTTCCTAAGGCTGTCGTGTTTTAATATCAGTGGGGCTAAGAGAACAATCATTAGAGGTGGCAGTAGTGTGAATTTAGCCCGTTAAAACTACTGTCTGCGAGAGTAGGAAACATTTTTGACGTATTAGCCTGAGAAGTCGTGTGTTGAATTACCAACACACCAAAGATATGCACTTTGCACTGATTTGATATAAAATGTATAGGTAATACGTTATAACACTAGACGTATTGTAAAATATATCAGTTTTCGCTTTATAAATATATTAGAAACGATACAATGAACAGCGGAAAGCAACAAAGACATGTGAGAAATGTCTTTGTTATGTTTGCGGAAAAGACTAATGTTCTCTGTTCAGGAACAGGTGGTATTAAGCATGCGCACATCACTTACCTACAGGCCGCTTACATTACATGTATTTGCTTAACTCAAAGTGACAATAGCGACACTAATGCAAGTGATGGCAGAGGTTTCGCTTAATTAAAAACGGGCTTCTTATTCCTGTTCAGAAATATGTCGTCGTCGGAAAACACAGGCCTGAAGCAATTTGTATTGTACTGGAAGAATTCAATACGGACTACAGAATGCAATCTTTTAAGATTTTTATTCATATTTGTTCAGTACGTAGCTAATGTAGTGATATAAATGTAAACCCTTCTTTTTAAACGTGTGGATAACTGGGTATCTGTAAATAAAAACTCTCCATAAGGTAATTGATTTTTAAAGGACAAAAGTTGAGCTTAAGAACAGTAAAAATTATTTGTTTCTAGGCGATTCTTCCAGGCTGGGTAGAAACCTGCAAGTTTTCGGAGCGTGTTGCTGTTTTTTTTATTCCGAAAGACGTTTCGCAGCTGACAATAAAGATCATCCTATAACAGTTTATGAAAGAGAGCTTACTGGTTTAATTACGTAAACTTTTAATTTATTTCAGAGCCAGAAGTTTCACTATTCACGTGCATGGTAGAGGGCAGAATTTGTCTGTCAGTTATTTTGTCCGTGTGTCCCTCCGTGTGTTTCAATTCTAGAATGCTGGACGGATTCTATTTAGTTCTGATACTGGAGGTCCTTACAAAAATTGTAGTATGGTAGAAGTTTACGAAAATTTCAGAGGCCACTGCTGCCTCCATCATCGCATTAATGATGGAAGCAGCTATAACCCAGAAGACAGGTTTTTTTTTTTACAAAAATTTGTCTACTGAATTCGATTGTCTTTCGGATCGGTTGGACATAAATTTTACTACATCCTAAAAATCATAAAACTTCTCTCAAACGCCACACTGCACAAGAAATCTGCCTCTAAATCATTAAATTTCTCTCAAACGCCACGCTGCACAAGAAATCTGTGATTTACAGCTGTTTGTTAAAGAATTTCATTGCGTGGTGAATACAGAACGAAATGCAAGCAAAATAATTTATAACTGTTACGAACTGTGACTGTTTCTATATACAGGGCTATTCAAAAAGATTGTCGGGGTTTTAAAAAATCACTACAGGTAGTACAATTGAGGTAGGAATACCAATCTTGTTTTATTGTGTAGAAAAACTCTCAAAGTTTTCTTCATCCATTATAAATGCTCAATATGTGCGCCTTCTGTCAATCTGCAGACATCTACACGATAGTTCATTTCTTCCCACATGCCCCAGCGTGTCAGCGGTGATGTTTAGAATGGCGGCTCTGATACGTACCTTCAGATCCAGGATAGTCGCAGGTAGAGGGAGGACAAAGACTTGATCCTGCCCAAATTTCGTGTGGAAGTGCCCCTGGACAATGGTAACGGACCGACTTTGATGATATTCGAGAGTACAAAAAGCCTTCTTCTTACCGATAGCCGCCATATTACAAAATCTGGCACCTGGCGGCCAAACGCGTAACTACTGGATGGCGGGCGATACAGAGCAAAACTTTGAGAGTTTCTCTATCCACCAGTGTAATAATAATAGTCGTATGTTTAATGCATTGCGCCACAAAAATTCACAAAACCCCGACAATCTTTTTGAATAGCCCTGTACAGTTAACTACCATTCAAATGGAACTCCGTCAAATGTCTACGTTTAAAATTGTATTAAATACTACCTAAGCACACACCTAAGTTATACTGAAGACCTAGGGGCATTCAAAAGCCAATGAGAAAATACCGACTGTGGGTCACTTAAGATTGACTGCACCTTTCCAATCTTGTTATTAAATAAAGGAAGACGCGATGGGAAACACAGTCAGATAGCTTAAGAAGAATAATAAATACGTAAACAAGTTCATGATACACACATAACTTCGTGTTGTGGATATGTTGAAATCGTAACATATGCCACTCTTCTGTTCATAAAGTCACTTTTAAACGCGTCACTTCAGAACAAAAACGGCCTAGATTCTCCTCTACAGCTTGTCATAAACACCTTATCGGGGCTGAAGAAGTTTCATGAACACTTCATAAATACATTTCCGTCATTAGAATTCCGTCTCACATTTGATAACAATACACCATAGCAATGCTGCTACTACAGGCAGAAGAACCTACAGAACATCATACAGGAGTATGAAGGGAACTGAATTGGTGTTTTTTACGTTTAAACAGTTCAGGTGGAAAGCGGGTTCAATTCTGTTCCTGTCTCTGATAGATATCGTGAGAGAGAGAAATATATTTAAAAATGCGTGCGATTATTATAAATAGCTTCAAACTAAAGTTATGGTAAAGGTCAAAGGTTCAGCTGGATAAAAGCACATGTTGGACAAAAACATAAATAACGTAACGAGAAACACACAAAATGCGGTAGAAGCCAACAGGGAAATACGTTTACAAAGAAACACAAAGAAAACCATTACTTCCAGATTGTGGCAAAGTACAAATTCTTGGAAAGAACACATCAGGATTGTGTCCACAAGCAAATCAAAAGAAGATTAGACCTGGGAAACGCTTCTTACCATTAAGTTCAAAATCTTTTGCCTCTATCTATAAATACAAACGCAATTATAAAACGATTAAAGTGTATAAAATGCGATATTTTTTGTGCGTTTAAAATGAACATACAACGGGTAGGTTGGGTCCGTCCTTTTGTCTGTCAGCATGGTCCACTTAAGAAAACAACGAACAGATATCAATGAAAGCTGGTGTTAGATATCCACATAACAATTAGTCGAAATATTTTTAAAACTGTTACATCGGTTCATCTTTATCACTAATTTACATGAAGCCCACACACACACAGTGGTATTAATGTTCTGAAATACAGTTCACCATGCAAGAAATTAGAACATTATATAAAATACACACCTCGTTACTATTTAGACCAAGAAGCTTAATTTCAAACATATTTCGACAAGGAAAATATTTTAAAAAATATAAGGAAAATTATTCCTAACTATTCAGTGTAATACGTGTCATATAATTAGCGTTGAAACAAATATTTACCTGTAAAAACATGAACACTATAGCCATTACACAGACATAAGTTCTTCTTTTAAGAATAATATTGTACCCCATTGTATAAATGTTTTCTGCAGTACAGCTTATTTGTTGTCCACTTCTAGATGTTTCGGTTTATTTAGTGTGTATGTATGTCCTCTTTAAGATAGCTGCACTCCGTACTATCCAGACGAGTATATACGTCCTTCGTGTTGTTAATGAACACTACCACATCACCATCACATGTCACTTTGCTTCAGTCGTCATGTATCGATACCACCAGTATCATATCGACTAAAAATGGAGTCTTAATGCTCTCAGGCTCAGATCTGCCTTCACATCCATTAGGAATAGCGACTGATACGAGCTGACACCATTTTAAAAATCTAAAATTGTTCCAAACTTTCAGCGTGTCATAACAACGGGACTGCGGGCTTATATATTTATATTATTTAAAGAGTGGGAGGGACAACTCTAAATTTAAGTACGTTAATTTGTATAATCTGTTCTTTGCGATGTTATGTTTAGTTGTCCTTTCTGTTGTCAATTGCTGATACAAACATATTTCACAAATATATTTATTGCTAACATGTAGGCATACCTCGTTTATTTCGCTTCGAAGATACTGCGTTTTTTACAAATTGAAGGTTTGTTGGCAACCCTGCGTCGAGCAAGTCTATCGGCGCCATTTTTCTAACAGCATGTGCTCACTTCGTGTGTCTGTGTCACATTTTGGTAATTCTCGCATTGTTTTTTAGACATAATGCTATTGCACACTTAATAGACTACAGTGTAGTGTAAACATAACTTTTATATGCACTGGGAAACCAAAAAATTCGTGTGACTCGCTTTATTGCGGTGGTCTGGAACCGAACCCGCGAGGTATGCCTGTATACGTATTTCGTACCAAGAATTTATTTTCGAAGTGATTATTCCTAAAACAAATTTATTTTTAACAGTTTATCCCTAACATAAATTTACTTCCAAACTGTTTATTGCTAAATCATATCTATTTTCCAAACCCATTAACAAAAATCCTGGGAACTGAATTAGCTAGAGAATAGCGTACTTAAAACTTGAAGAGATTACGAAATTAGTGATGGAATTCGATTCAGCTTTTGGTAGTGGCAACGATATGCATAATACTGTAAATTGTCCAAAAACCTATTCACACCACATGCAGTCAGATTAATCATTGGACAACTCACTTGCCTTAGTGATAATTTTATACTGCTACAAACCTTTATTTCACATATACGTACATCTCTTTCCATACAAGAGCAAACTCGCCCTCCGCTTTTGCTGAGCGCCCTAAGAAGTCACGTGCTGCACTACTAGCAGACGGAAAACTTTCGTTCTTGTTATAATTTGATCTAAACTTTGCTCTCAATAATTTATAACCCTCCATGCATAAAATAATAATGACAAATCAAATATATAATAACGACACTACAAAACAACGGATCAGCGGAAAGCAATAAGGAAGGAATGAGAAATATCTTTGTACCAAAGTAGAATGTTCTCCATTCAAGGAATACGGAGGTTACGCATGCGCACAACATCACTTCCCTACCAGACAGCCTACGTCACGCGTATTTATTATATTGACTATAACCGTTCTGTAGCGGGTCTTGTTTTAAGTTACCAGCACAGCCGAGATGTTCAAAACGCAGTAGTAACTAAGTTTTTCTTTGAGTATTTAATAAAGATTGTTTCAAAATTGGTGTACCATACATCGGTGGAGGGATTCAACAAATCAGAACAATCTACGAAGCACGAATTACTACAATGAGTTGTTCCCAGACGCTGAATGATTATTAATCTCTAAATGGTGTTGGCGATTACATTGATAATGTCACGGCATTTTAAAAATATTTACCAAATATTATTAAAGTGATTAAATGAAATAAAATTGTAGAGGCGGGACATGTAGCCGGAACGGGAGAAATTAATATAAAATTGTAGTCAGAAAACCTGATTGGAAGACACCATTTCTAAACCTCGGCGTAGATTATATATCTAATACAACAGGATCTTAATAACTACACTCATCTGACTCAGGATTAAATCCGGGGCGAGGTCTCACACTCGCATTTACGACAGGCGATCTCTCGAACATCTGAGAGATTATTCGATTCTGCTTTGTGTCATTAAATCGATTTGTATTTTGTCATAGATATAAGTTCGTAGACAGTGTACTGACAATGAGGGTGGAGGCTTCCCAATATAGAAAATTCTCCCAACAGTTTCTATACCGCAAAGGGAATGTAGGTCACGGATCGTTATCACAGTTACTTGGGAGTGATGCTAGAGACAACGCAGGTCATGGACCACTGCATCCCTATTTGACCTAAATTACACCCAGGTACAGCGAGCACAATTTCAAACAATATTGGAATGGGGCAGGTTAAAATAATTTTGTGATGCAGGCGCGGTAAAATATATCATAAAGTCTCAGTTTAATGGACGTTTAGCAAATGTCCTTTTTTTAGTTATTCTTAAACATAGTTCTGGGAAGATACTGTGATATTTATTCTCATTAAAATGCTTATATTTATATAGTGACGTTATCAGGAATTGTAAATTGTTATTTACAGTCGAGTCCCTAAATAATTTAGGGGTATAAAACCAATTGAGCACTTTTGTCTATAATGCATCTGTGTACAACTTTATGCCTGGTTTCAAGCGATCAATTGCGTTATATCCAAAATGAATTAGTGTTATAAAATAGTGTTCCCTGATAACCTACGTGTTTCGCCTTATAATAGAAAT
This sequence comes from Zootermopsis nevadensis, assembly GCF_000696155.1. The sequence goes on from NW_019059585.1 coordinate 114,484, forward strand.
ATATTTATTTATAAAACGTACTGATCCATTTCTGTGATTTCCAAAACCAAAAACTTCTAGTATTGTGAAGTTCTGATGTAACCTATAAACGTTATACTATTCATAAGTTTTAACATACAAACGTTTCCAATAAAGGATTGTATGTGGGCCTACTTATGTTTGTTATTTATCTCCATATCAAATTGAATAATTACACCTCTAGTTGTAATGATTGTTTCATATATTGTAGAATAATTACAAATTTTATGCAATAATCTTACTGAAGATTTTTGCCTTCAGGGTAGTTGCGCTGTGCAGTCTGGTCGATGTTTACCAACCTTTCAGAGGTCATATTGCCTCCGTCATCGTCCTGATGACAGAGGCAGTATGACCTCTGAAACGTTGGTAAACATCGACCAGACTACACAGCGCAAAAACCCAGAAAACGCTTATTGTTTTAAATCCAAAATCACAATTATTTCAACAAAATTTCCACAATTTATTAAGACGTATTACTAAACAATGTTTCAAGATTCTACATTACGTAGCGTTGGTATCTTTATGTAGGCATATTTCTGTATTATTTCTGATAATGTCTGTTGCTCGCACTACAAAATGGCCCATCCAGCGAGCAAAGTTCTTTATGAATGTATATGGGACACACACACACAAATAACACGTAGATCATCGGCAGTGGTAACGATCTGCATTTGCAGCGTTATTACCCAGACGAAAAACATCGACAGCCAAAACCACATTTAACAAATGTGACGTCAAACAGACGTTAAAATCCATGAAATCCATAAAATGATAACCTCATATCTCATATAGCGTTTCAGTGGCATAGACCCATAGTCTCAAAACCAGACGTCAAACAAATCGGCTAAAACCCTACATGGTAAAGACTACGTTTTATATCTTTGATAATAACGATACATATATTTTCTCGCGTCACCATATTCGTACTTTACAACATAACTATATATGCTCCACATGTGGCATGCAAAAGCATCTGGTATTTCTTGTTCTTCTTCTTCTTTTTGCAACTTGGGCGCGAAAACCTAAGGACAAGATTATTTATTTCTCTCCTGTTTTACACCAAAACCCGACTACAGTTATGGCTTCAGAGTAAGAATCCTTGAATAGAGAACCAGACTGTCGCAAGGATTTTACCTTCACATTCACATGGCACAAAAGACCCGGACACTGACGTATGCCCCAAGCGGCGTACAACCCGCGTTCAGAGCTCTTACTGTCCAAGGCTCAGCACGGCTTCCGGTATCCCTGTATACCCTCCCACCGAGCCGAATTTCACATTTCTATTGTAGAATTAAAACATGCGCATGCAAACACGTCGAAGTGTAATGCAAAATAAACAAATTACTTTTAATAAATTCCAATCTTAATTAATTTTAACGATTGTTAATTTAAAAAAAGTTAATTGACGCTTGATTCTCCAACTGACACAACATTATCTACGAACTTGCTTAATATAACAAAGTCCTTTCAAGAAACTTACTGTAACTTAACTAGCCAAGAAATTTCCCACCTTTTATTGTACCCTAAGGTTTGTTACCGTGTTCACCAGTCCACATCCTGAGCCACATTAATTCTATCCACAGCCTCCCATCAGATATTCCATATCCGTTGTAATATTATCCTTTCAACTAAATCTAGATTCCATATCCGTTTTAATATTATCCTTTCAACTAAATCTAGATATTTCCCTTTGGGCTTTCCGGCCAAAACTATGTATATTTCTCATCTTACCAATGCGATCTACATGCCACGCTCCTCTCATCCCCCGCATAAGATCTTCCTAATATTTCGTGTAAAGTACAGATTACGAATATTGAGTAAAATTAAATCACGATCGGAGAGCTTTAAAGGACGAGAAGATACAATGGCCATCTCTGCAAGGGGATACTGGGAACGACCCGTTTTTCAAGTGCCTGAGCACTGCAGGTCCCAACTTTTCGTTGGTTCGATCTATAGACATTCGGTAGGACTCCTTGGACGAGGGATCGGCCCTTCGCAAGGCCTCTACCTGTACACAGGACAGCACAACACAGAAAAACGCGGACAAACATCGATGGCTTGAGTGGGATTCGAACCCAAGCGGCACAAGGCCCACACCTCAGACCGCGCAGCCACTTGTGACCCCCATCTCTGCAAGGACCAAGGTAGACTATGTAGAACCTCTGTTGAAACTCCGGTGTGCCGAGCGAGAAACGAATCGCTTGCCCAACATGTTTTGTAATTGTGGTCGATTGATACGATATTGGCGTCGTATCGATTTTGATTCCACTTAAAGGCATGTTACAGCATATCCAAGTCACCTGAAGAGCCTCTGACACAGGCTAGACGCTTCGCAGCGTCGAAGACGACATGACGTATTTGTGTGTCTGCATTCAACGCCTTCTAATTAGTTCTGCATATGGGTTATAACTGGGAGGAAATTTAATTTTCGCAATGATGACGTCAAGAGAGCTTTAACGTACGTAATGCTATTCAATAAGTGACCTTTGGACAACCAGTTCTCGTCTTTGTAATTAACATACAGAAACGAGTCTGATTGCGACTTTGTTAGCTCTTCATCTCCCTATTTTTGCTGTCGTGAAATAAAAACACAAATGAGACACAGGACAGGTTCAATGGATGGATTCTGTGAACACAGTAATGCACATTTGATTGCATAAGAGCAGGCAATAAACTGAACGCTTGTGTCATGGTCTCACATAAATGTTGATTGGCTTCTTTTGTCGTGATGCATAACCACTAAACTGTAAATGCAGGCGTCTATGATGACAATCAAACGTCATTTGATTGAGTAGAAAACATTCCAGCCTCGTAATCTGGAGTTTCCAGGTACAAATCTTGACCTAGTTCCCCGCTATCCTGGTTGAGGGCTTTCGTGGGATTCCAGAGTCCTCCTCATGGCCACTTTTTGGAAAGGACCTTATTTCATGTAGGATCTCATCGCCCTGATGATAGAGGCAGCAAGGACCTCTGAAATGTCGGTAAACTTCTACCAAACTACACGGCGCAAAAACCCAGAAGACAGTCATCTTCTTACATTATTTCATGTCGCGATAACGCCTCTCACATGTATTTTTCTATTCATTAATAACTGATAATCTTATCATTTTACTATGCGTCTATGATAGTTGGTAAGAATGGCTTAAGTCAAACTTAATTCGTTGTTTACATAAGCCAGTCTTACCAAGAATCATATACGCAATCCTACAACGTCGTAAAAAGAACCATAAACAAACGAAATCTTTAACATATTTTATACTAGAATATTCTGTGTTTGCAAAAACATGTTGTTGTTCTTAAGTGTGGTTCAATATTTTATGTAATTATGAGTAAAACTGAAGCATGGGGAAGATGAGAAATTCCTACAAAATTCTGAATGGAACACCTGAATGAAATAGATCATCCGAAAATATAGGCGCAGGTGGGAGGATAGCATAAAATGGATCCGAAGAAAATGGTTACAGTGAGGATGAACTCGATTCATAAGGTTCAAGATGTGGTTCGGTGGGGACCTCTCATGACCACGGTAATGGACCTAGACCTACGTGTTACGTAAAACATTTCTTGACATGCGGAGGAAAACCATGGAGTTGGTCGATTTCTTGGAGAAACTGATGTGAACCAACATGAGGATCAGACAGGACATTGAACTGGGTTCCTCCAGAAAGAGAGACAACAGCGTTACCGCTGAGTTTGTGTTTACATGGTCTGACCAGCGCTGAGCAGTGTTACCATCGAGTAGAGCGATCAATAACATCTGCTGCCCGCCCTGGTTTGTACCCTCAGTGGCGGCCCCACTAGACTACCAGACAGTCTGAGACATTTCTTCCGAATCGTTGGTTATCTACCCAGAATTCCACATGGCGTGATTACCCAGAATACAAATACTGACATCTGGCGCGAGAATCTCAAATCTCATCATATCACGTGCTCACATCACCTGCCGCCATAGTACTTCCTTGCTGCGGGGATCTCACCAGTGGATGGTTTTTGTTAAGGGTAACTGGTACACGTATTGACAGTAGTGAAGGTCGGTTTACTGTAATAATATTTGCTTATTTGTGACCAACAACATCAAGTGTTTTTTAAAGAATCCACGAGGTTATCTGAATCAAGAGCATGCACTTGAAAACGTACATATAAATACAAAATAAAATAAAGAAACATCTCGTTACTTACCAAATCAGAACGGAGAACCTTACGTAGTAGAACAGGTAAATGAAATGTTGCAAATCAAAGAAACGAAATCCTGGAAACGAAGATGAAGTATTATTAAATATTATTAGATAGGAATTAGATGGACTGACCACAAAACGTATAACTCTATATAAATGGATCGATACAGAACCTAATTACTTTCGAAATTTATCACGCTATTAGTGGAATACCACGCCGGACTGGCTCGGAGACATGATTCAGCGGTTATATTCCGGATCATCATCAGTTGCAATGAAAGATTTTTGCCATTGATAGAACAGCATGAAGGGTTAATACAATCTGTGGCCACCATGGATGAAAACGGCTTGTCATTATTGCTTGGACACAAATTTCAGAATATGGAAATACATAAATTAGCTGATTCAATAAAGAATTGAAGAACGAAGAAAGAAAGAGAGAATCGATATAATTAACCCACACGTTGGGTGAGCTCCAAAATGTCAGACACACACAGTTCCTAATAACTTTCTTGCTAGGGTTATTATTTTTACATAAATTATGCATTATGCAGCAGACAGTAGTAATTTTCGTCATCCACCAAATTATTTTCGAGTTAATAATGGTCAAATAATAGTTAACTCCCAACGTAGATATATAAAACCAGTTTATTTGTAATATGATTTAAACTTTCTAACCTTCTTGGAAATTTAATTAATCGGCTTAGTAGGAGTGACACATCACGAATGTCTCGTGTCCTGTTCTTCCATGAAAATACCACAATCGACTAATGAACTAGTTTAACTGGAACCGGACCGGACTGGACCGGCTCCATCGTACACTTGGGAGGCTCCTTTCCCGTTCCGGTGATGCTTGCATGTGTTTCGCTTGTTGCGGACACGCCC
>NW_019059585.1:129670-139870 GCF_000696155.1 Zootermopsis nevadensis
GTTATGGCAGCCGTGTTCTAAAGTACCTAAGGGCCGCTTAACAACACAGAAAAATCCAACAAAGAGGTGACTGCTCCAAGGGCTATCTCGTGGAATGTGAAAAATCACAAACTCCCACCATCCAACCAACCAAAAAGCTAACTAATGGCGGAGTCCTGCACAAGCGCAAGACACCATTTCTGGGTAAGAAACGCATTGCTAGAAATGTTACGAAGAAGATATTTTATACGCATCTGAAACTTAAATTAGTGAAAATTCGATAAATGATTCAGGCCTTGTAAAATATCAAAGTTAGTTTTCCGGGAAGACGCAGATAGGCCGCCGACCTCTCATTATAAAGCCATCGGTCTCATGATAAACTGTAATCCTTACACATATTTAACGACGCTTCTCAGTACCTCAGACTATGCAGCGTCGAATGAGAATATGACAGTGAAGAATGAATTGGAAAGTATGTTGAGTGAAGTGATCGTGGCCTAATTTAAGGTACTATCACGACATTTGCCTGGAGGGAGTGAGGAAAACCACGAACAAAGACCTCAGCGTAGCCGGTCTCCGGGCGGAGATTTGAACCCAAATATGAAGGAGCCCGTCTAATTCATTATTGACTATCATCCTCTCTAATTCGACGCTATATTGTATGAGCTATAGGAAAAGCGTTGTTAAATAAACTAAAAATAAATAAAAACGAAGCAAGAGTGCTAACCACTCGACCATAACATTCGGTTGGAGCCCTCATAATATATGGTTATAATCGTGGAGGAACTTATGTATATGAATTTTCATTTTCTGGGCATAAATTCAGTTTTAATGTCGTATGCATATTAACCCATAACTTAACACTGATTTACTCTCTGTATCATGTAACTGAAACAAATATAAATAAAAAGGGAATATTAAGTTCCATTGTGCAGTCATTATGCAACACGGGTTCTTAACCCGAGGCACGCCGATGTGTTTCGTGCGGTCCGCGTACTTTTTTTTAATGACACAGAGGGTGATGAAAAATAGCTGATGTAAAAAGACACGATTTGTTAATATCAGTGTGTGGTAGCAGCTGTCGCTGTCAGCAACTGTTTGGCTTAAGAAGAACCAAAGATGAAAATAAGGGCACGTTTTAGTGATAAACACTCAAATGGATGTATGCGAATCGCAACGACAGAACTTAACCTGACAATAAAAGATTAGTCAACCAAAAGGGTCGTCAAGACATCTTGCTGATGGCTGTTTATAAAAGAGAATTATTGACTAGTGTGTGGACACGTGTGCAATAGCAAATCTGAGGCAATGTCCTATGTAAGCGACCACAAGCGTGCGGATGGACAAAGTTACGTAATCGCTTGACGTCTCCTGCGGGGGAGAAATGTAAGAGATGGCCTACACGTGTTCAACGTCAATATGCATCATGTCGTGGTAAAGGAAACGTTATCCTTTGCTGTTGGGAGCTGTTTCTAAAAACATTAATTTTTAGAACAAGGTAAGATCTTCAAAGCAAATGTTGTCCACTAAACTTTACCATCTTGAAGACGGAAGTGTGCGGTGACTATCATCGAATACATGAGGAATCAAGTAATTTAACATCACAACATTTGTTAAATAGATATGCAAGGATGGTGCCTGATACATTTCATTTTACCGCAAATTCAGTAATAAATGAATCAGGTTACAGTGTTACCAACTTTCAATGACCTGTGTCACTCAAGGAGAGATTTACGTTGGTCATCATGTAAGAAAATCAAACACTATTATTTTTAATAACTGTTTTGTTTAAAAAATACAAATAAAATAAATGTACGTTCTTAATGAATGAGAGAAATTTGCTTACTGGCTTTCTACTCGTGTGCTCTTTGAAATAGAGCAGTGGGCGTGTCTAAGTCAGTTGATGCTTTGCGAGGTCGTCGAACCGATTATCGATCTGCCGGTACGCAGCGCCCATCACAGAAGCGGCCTGCGGCAGAACCTGCCTTTCGCTGGCCCATTCTGCTGCCAGGAATACTGGGTATACTCCGTATCTAGGCCCGAAATTCCTGTTTCGAACCCACTCCGCTTTCCAAAATATGCAAATAATTATTAATAGATGAGGACTGGCATCATATACAGTTGAGAGAACTCGATATGAGTATGGAATTGGTAAACAGAAAATGGTGGTTGTCGGTGGGAGACAATTTTAAAGAGGATGTTTCAAAAGTTCTGGGCAACAGCGTATGTCTGCAAGAGAGCCTGGGGGCTTTAAGAGGCAGCAAAAGTCTCGAGTGATTCAACTGATATGAAAGGGTCGTGGATTGAAGATTTTACCCATACATTTGCCTATTACGACTGAATAAAAGCACGGAACACTTCGATATATAAATGATACCTGGGATTGATTCGAACCGGACAATTCCATAATATGACTTGAGATAATTCCCTCTATAATACGACAGTGTCTGAAGTCAGTAATTAAAGGACAAGTTGTATTGCACGTACAAGAGCTTAGGCTAATTAACAGACAGGCTGTAATTGTTTATCTTCTATTAGTAAGATAAACAATTACAGCCAATCATAGCCAAATCTCTCCGTCAAATAAAACAAAAGAGTAAACATCCACACAATATTACCCCTTATTAAAGATAATAAGTGATGCTTTAATTACATTAATACAAATAATTTAACCTCTACAACTTATAAATGTAATATGTGGAAGTCAAATATTTCCAGATTTGCTATATTTAAACGCATAATAATTAATCTTGTTATAAAAAATGGATAATACAAGTGTACATTTTGATTATTTAACTGCACCGTTTTTTTTAATATTCTGTGTGATTTTAAACTAATTGGAAAATCCTCGGTTACCAATTTTTCCTGATTATGTGACTCGCCTGGCCTCAGTTGGCTACACCGTCTGCCTTCCTAAATGTTCTTATCTTAACAGAAACTAAAGCTTCTGAACACATAATCTGCACCGCCGATTACTGTTTTGCCAGTACTATCCACAAATATTACTGCTGTAAATATTTTACATGTCAATTTTCCGAACTGGGCTACTTTCTATGTTCCACAGTCTGTTCTGATGGATATTAATTCGCACTTCTAAACACATCCCCATAAAAAAGAGGTTTTATTTGCATCGCAATTTGCATCGCATTTGCATTGCAATCCTGAAACGTTGTTTTCAACTCTTAAAAATACTATTGAAACAAGTTCTTATACGGTGAAAAGCTCTAAAAATAACACCCATATAAGAACTAGAACTTTTAAATACAGACTATAAGAGAATTTTTTGTAATAAGAAGCGATAAGTCCTAGGAACTTTAACGCGTTAGAAAATGGACAGCCTATAAGTTGATGAAAATAGTTTACTACGCTCTGACACTTTTATATTTTCATTTTCACAATCATTATAAAATCAAATGATTATATCTGATGGATACTTTTAATTGTAAGAGTGAAAATTATTATGCTACTTTTCTAGATATTGAAAATCATATAAGTTTTATTACGCTATTTACCGCATGTATATCAGAATGTAGGCCTTCGTAATATTCTGTAGAATTCATTACATGACACATGCCGAGTGTCCCAAAAAATGTGTACGCAATGCTGACATATGAGGGCTAAAGTGATTAGATAATAATCAGTGACACATCTACAAAATTAGATGGTATCCCTGGTAAACATCCTAGCGTGCGGAACTACAAAAGACAGCCAATCCGGGAACAGCACATATCTTGAGGAAGATATTAACATAGCACTTCATTAATTTCAAATATATGTAATGTGGCGTGAAAATAATAACAATGAATATATACTAGCACAGTTTACATGTGAGCGGACGTTCCAAATCCTGTTAGATCACAACTTTGATCTTTTGTATCGAAGCGTGTATTATTATGAGAAGCTAACTGAATAGTTCAAAACTAATCTTCAAAACATAAAACGACAGTCATGTGATCATACTGACTGACGTCATACCGCAAGCACAAAAGTGGGATTGGGTAATTTATTAAAGAATACTGAAGCGACAAGCAGCCGATAGTTCAGTAAACTACAGCGAGTAGAATCCTATCATTATTAAAGTACTTCAGTCGGTAAACAACTTGGCATGTGGGTGACGTCACAATTCTAACAAATCGACAGATTCTACAAGTAACTGAAATCGCATTTGATCTGATAGTAAGCCTGATGTGTGTGGTGTGCTAACAGCACTCTCTCGCGGTTAGCGGGAGTAACCGTCTTGATAATCCCCTCGAACGGTAGAGGTGCGATGCGAGAAGTTAGGAACTTGTAAAAGAAGTGGGGTTAGGGGAAGGGCAAGCAAACACGATAATTAATATGCATAATTAACGATCAATAAACATGAAAACATTGATGTCAGTGTTAAACATTATGTCATCGGCGTTACTGGCTGAAATTTGTCGGGGTGATCGAACAGAGAAAAGTACTGGGTGGGCACAAAAAACTTTGGACTTTAAAAATCTAACAGAAAATAAATGCGGCGTACTTAGAACTTTACACATACACCAATCGATAGAAAAATTCTTAAAGTTTTGTACGCACCTCACAGAGACTCGATATGTGTGTTCCGCGAGTCACACGGCAGATGTCGAGACGATTGTCCAACTCGTCCCATACTTTGTAGAGAGAGTCTCTAGTGATGGAAGCTATGGATGTTGTGATTCGCTACCTCAACACTGGCAAAGCTTGCGACAGTAGAAACTCGGCTGGGTGATTCTATGTGAATTTGTGTGCGAAATGCACGTTGCGCAACTGTTACAGACTCTTTCTTCAGAACAGAACACACGAACTCCTCTGTCGTGTGGTAGCCATTTTCAAAACTAGTGGCACCTAGCGGAGGCGCGTAACAACAGCGATCACCCGGATTATTTGAAACAAAACTTCGAGAGTCTGTATCGATTGGTGCGAAGATCGAATTACACCGCATTTGTTTTCTGTTAATTTTGAAAGTGTAAAGTTCTTTTGTTTTCCCTCTGCACAACAGAAGTTAGATATCTTCGTAGCTACTGATACAGACGGGAAGATAACGCTGTTGTTTACTATTCCGTGCGCCTGCGTAAGAGCGACCGCGAAAGAGCGAGGGACCAAGACCGCAATTTACAAATATTGCCATAATATTTTTTCCCCCAATGAACAAAATCACGATGCGCAAATCCGAGTAGGGTCTACTATTCACGACATGAAGTTCCAAAGTACTTCTACATCATTTTAAACAAACCTTTACTGTTTAACGAAGTACAAAAAATAAATTCCTGTGTTTATAATGAGCTCTGCAAACAATATATTTATGTGTTTCTCCACATTACAAATTAACGGCGCCTACCACAGGAGCTAAGCATAAGACTGGTAAAATAACTATAGGAACAGACTGGTTTTATGTGCAGTGAATTTACATCCAGACTATCAGAAAAGAACCAGTTTTTAAAGTGTAATTTCTGAGAGTCATGCCGTATGAAAGTGTAAACGAATGCAGAAAATATATTTGAAATTTACTTTATTTAGTGCAAATTCCAAATGTTTTGTTGAACTGGAATGATATATATGGGTAAAGCGAATGTCTTGGACACGTTTCTATAAATTATTCTATCCCATTACACCCAAACAATATCGGTAGGACAAAACCGCTTGAAACGACGACAGAGAAGGAAACAGAAGGCTACGTTTTCAGATTTAGTTCGTACGTTTCACCAGTATCGATTTCCCGGACTGTGTATCCGTTGGATTTTAAATTTTAAACGTGTTATATAATGACGGAGAGAATTATCATGGCCACCAGGGACTAGGAACATGTTGGCTTTCCACGTCTAGGCTTTCTTCAGTTTATTTTAGAAATATAATATCATTCAGTGTTTATGTAATACAAAATTAACTGCCGTAAAATCTCCAAGCATATTATTAAAGATTTATGACGATACAAATGTTCATAGACGTCCACTGAGAGCCACTGGAGTTGTTCGCAGTTCAAATTTACGCAAGGCGGCCATGTTTGATTTTATGAAAGTCTGGAAGGCCTATTGGTTCCGCAGATACACGCTGCATGCCTGCGTCCACTGCTGCTGTTCTTATTTTAAATGGCAGTGTTTGTTTCTGGGGACACAGTGGCCGCGCGGTCTGAGGCGTGGGCCTTGTGCCGCTTGGTCACTGGGACCGTGAGTTCGAATCCCACTCAAGCCATGGATGTTTGTCGGCGTTTTTCTGTGCTGTGCTGTCCTGTTTACAGGTAGAGGTCTTGCGACGGGCCGATCCCTCATCCAAGGAGTCCTACCGAATGTCTATAGATCGAGCCAACGAAAAGTTGGGACCTGCAGTGCTCAGGCACTTGAAGAACGGGTCGTTCCCAGTATCCCAATATCCAGTTTCTTTCTGAAAGCAGTCCAAATACAAAGACTTTCGTCTTGAGAAGCTAAGAGCGGAGTCCTGCGCAAGCGCAAGACTTGATTTGTTACGTCACACCATTCCTGTGTGAAACGCTAATCAATGTAAACAAAGCCTTGCAGACAATAACAGGGCATACGCCATCGGGCTGTCTTGGCTGGAGGCAATGAAATTTTTAGAATAGGGGCTAATACTAATAGGTGGAGGATGACATAATCAGGCATTGTATGATCTGAAGCTTTGACCGCGACAAAGCTTACCATCAGAAAATTCGTCCTTGCCAAGATAACTTTTATCTGATTGAAATCTCAGAGTTAATCCCAGAAGGGTTGCGATCACTTCTGCTAAACGCCCCTGCGACATGGGGTAGGCGGGCCGTGCCCCTAAAAAGTGTCCTAGTTCGGGCGTTGCAAGTGCGTCGAACAACAATATTCAATACCCATTAGACCACAACCCAGTAATTATTACAGTTTTACCTAAAAAGGCTTTGTCATAACATTTAAGTTTCCTCACATATGCCGAGCCATTATCGATAACAAATATGGTTTCAGCTGCCGCATGACACAAAATAACACCACTTACGTAATATCGATGACGTTAATCCAATTGCCGGAAAGGCACCTTACATTACATGACGATCGATTCCTTCCGTATTCTTTAGGATTCATTGCTCATTAATCGACTTATCGCGCGAGACTACAAAAGTCCGAGCTACTGGCAACATTGTTAATTAATATCAACAATATGTGTACTTTTATAACAAATATTTGTACCTGGATAAGAAGTTATTAAGTGTTTAAGGTTAAAATTTGACCTGATTTATATGTTCAGTCTTACTGATACCAGCGATTAAATGTACGCTTTCGTATGTTGGCGTGTTAAAATCATTTAAGTCTCCAATTCCGAGAACATTTAAGAAGAGATATTCACGAGTATTAAAAATGATTCATGACAACGTTGCATTTTGACTGTGTTGTCCAGTCATTGCTCAGATTTTGCTTTAAGGACTAATTTCAAACGTCCGCATTTCATGCACTGGACAAGTTACTTCAAACAACTTTTGTACAAATGTTTCTAGACATGCAGAAATTTATTTCCTTTTTCGTACTTTTTATCCATCAATTTTCCATTCCACTTTTTAATTACATCTTTTGCTTCAAAACAAAAAATACTTCCTTAGTCTTAATGTCCCTTTTCTTCGTGTTATGGGCAGTTGACACCTGTTGTCTGCCATGTCTTTTATCTGTTTCATTTGTTGCCAGAAAACTGGCTATAGAACTCACTGGGGTCATTAATAATAATAATTCAATTCAATTAATTTATTAAAGTGCTGTTTTGTTCTCAAAAATTCATGCAACAATGCAGTTTGTACATTTTCCAGCTCAATGCATGGTTAACCTAATACTATTTGGTGGCTCAAGAAAGGAAAATTTGTATATTTAAAAATAAAAACCACACCAGGGAACTTAACCTGCAATACATATTATATATAGATATTCTTAATGACGAATATTTGCACGGTAACGAAAGAATCACGACTTTAGAGCCACACGCAAACGCCATAGTGCTCTAGAAGTTTACTCAGAGAGAACGAGGTATATGTTGATGTCTCGTCACCAGAATGCAGGTCAAAATCGTAACATAAAGACAGCTAATGGATCCTTTGAAAATGTGGCGAAGTTCAGATATTTGGGAGCGACATTAAGAAATCAAAATTTGACTAATGAGGAATTAGTAGCAGATTAAATTCGGGTAATGTTTGCTACCATTGAATTCAGAAACTTTAGTCTTTCCGTTTGGTGTCCAAGAACGTAAATATTAAAATATAATTTATCCTTTTGTATGGGTGTCAAACTTGGTCTACTGAGGGAGGAACGTAGACTGAGGGTGTTTAAGAACAGGGATGAATTACTTGGAGGCTGCAGAAAGTTGCATAATGAGGAACTTCATAAGTTATAATCCTCGCAAAATATAATTAGACGGATCAAGTCAAGGAGGATAAGATGGGCAGGGCATGTAGCCCACATGGGAGAGAAGAGGAATGCGTACAGGGTTTTGGTGGGCAAACCAGAAGGAGACAGACCACTAAGAAGACAGACGTAGGTGGAAGGATAATATTAAAATGAATCTTAGATAAATATAATGGAGTGGTATGGACTGGATTCATCTGGCTTAGGATAGGGACCAGTGGCGGGATCTTGCTAACACGGTAATGAACCTTCGGGTTCCAAAAAAGTTGGGAATTTATTGAGTGGCTGAGGGATTCTTGTCTTCTCAGGAAAGACTCGGCTCCATCGAGTGAGTAAATACGCAAACGCCATATGACAAAGAATTAAGAAACGTATGTCATATGAGGAGATGAGAAAATTTTGGAATCAAAGAAGGTGATTATAACTGTGTATTTGCGTTCATAATTTTTCTCTATGCTAATGTGGAGACGAATACTGCAGCGGTCGGTGATGCTAAATGGCTAACTCGCTGTTCCAGATGACGAGCGGGTGACCTCGAAAATGTCGGGGGCCGAAGAACGCGAGGCCCGCTCCGTCGCTTTGGAGAAAGCCTATGTTCACGAAGTGTACGAACAGATTGCTGACACGCAGCTTCCGACCGGCGTCTCGACAGACAGACAGCGAGGGCAGCCGTGGCCGAAGGTCAAGCAGTTCCTATCAGAGCTCGAACCTGGCTCCCTTGTCTGCGACGTTGGTAAGTGATCTCTGCACTATTGGCCTTGATATATCACAGCGCCAACTTATGTCCTAACAGCAGTTGAATATTGCTTGCTGTATTCTGGGTTATTGCTTAGCGTTGTCCGGTAGACGTTTACCGACGTTTTAGAGAGACAACAAATACGTGTACTACACTTTGTAATAATCCACAAGACAGCCATCTTTGACTCCCCGCAGTGAGAACCTGTAATCTCGCATAAAACTTCTTAATAACAGTGCTAACACTTCAGTTACACTGATAATTCCGTTCATATTAAAATTTGGATAAAAATATCAGTTCTAGCAGACAGTATTTCTCTGTATTTACACAACGTTGTGTGTATAGATTTCTCCTGTTGTAAAGCTGTGGTTTGTTTGGGATGCAGAAAAAACGTTTGAACGTATTGAAGGCCTAAATAACGCAATTAATTTCCACTATTTTTACTCCACAATCTACGAAAAGAAAAATGTTTACATACATGAAACCGGCGAGTTAATAGGAAAATAACAAAATATTTTTCTGCTGTAAGAAGGCAATAGTTTAAATAACATTTTAACATTACGCTTTATATGTGTTCCTTCTGCTGACGGCCGAAACAGTTCAAGATTTCCCAGCCTTTTAATTTCAAATTTACAAGATTGTCTACGGTACCATTCAGATAACTTTTGAATTAAGTTAATGTATTACGTTTTAACGCCAGCTAAAAGGCTATTCACCCTGAAAGGGTGACTTAGTAAATAACAAATAAATTATAATCCTAATTACTGTTGTAGAAACGACAGCGAATAAAATGTCCACAGATCTGCGGTCTTCTGAGTTGTGAATCTTTGTCGCGACCTGACAACCACACGGCGTTGTCAGCCAGAAGTACACAGCACGTCAGTAACTTTTCCAGTAGTTTAAATAGACCCATCAGTGCTTCTCAAGGACGAATGAAACCAATCCCTTTGTATGGCCATCCACTGAAAGAAGTCGCACGGTATCTGGTGTACTTTTTGTTCATTCAGTGTGAACCGATAGCTGCTCCTCCTCCGGTCCATTTGCTACCATTTATGAACCATCAGCTCATCCGGTCCACCTAATACTCGCTGACTCGGTTGCTCGTGTATTCTACGCCCCGAG
>NW_019059585.1:146547-179231 GCF_000696155.1 Zootermopsis nevadensis
TCTTGTAATAAACTAAACCTTACTCTTTCGTATAAATAATATCATTCTTAGTTTTTCGTGTTTTCAAGTAACAAATTACTTTATTACGAATCTCATCAACACATTTGATTCGCGTATTTTTTTCTTAATTTCCGGTTCATTTCAGTATTCCGTTCCAAGAGACAAATATATATATTTCTCAAAACGACAACATACTTTGGAACGTCTCCTTCATATCAACATCCTGTACTTCCAGTACCCCACACCCTTCTTCCGATATCAAGTCAGAGAATAACAGAGTTTCCCTTGTTTCTTAGAAACTGGCTGGAGGGAAGCGAGGCGGGTCCGGTCACCGGCCGTGGTTTCTCGACTCATGGAGCTCCTGCACCAAAGAACCCTCACCCCCTCTCCGCTACGATCCCGAGGGCTTTGAGGACGGAGAAGTTGACGGCGAAGACATCCAGGACCTTCCCATTGAGCTGCGACGCCTGGAAGAGGACCAACATGACCCGCCCCAACGCCGACAGACATTCGCCTGCGCCCGGAGGGTGACGCCCCACGAGGTCATCTTTAACCACAAGTCCAAGAGCCTATCCGATATCTTGACTGTGGGGCAGCGGACGATGGTACGCTCCCGCTCGAGCGTGCCCAGTCTCGGAGTGGGCTCCGAGCACTCCGTCGCCATCAGCGTTCCCGTTGCCAACGCGAACAAGCCGAGGCTGGTCAAGCAGAAGATGTCGCTCTGCGATAAGAAAGTGGAGGAAGAGGGCGACTTCCGGGACTTGGTGAAGGCGTTGCCGGAGTTCAAAGTGTCGGGGTATGGGATAACCCGAAGATACGGCAACGTTTTCAAGCAGAGCTCCATGAACGAGGAACTCATGTCCGCGGAGAGGTTACGGGAGAAGGAGCGAGTGCGACAGAACATACAGAAACAGGCGTCACTCAACGAGGAGCTCATCTACCGACGAAACCGAACGCTTGACTCACTACGGGACACATTCTTCTCAACGTCGACGGGAAAGCGCTTCCAGCTGCTGAAAAACGGCCTCACCAGCAAATTGAAAAGCTCAAAAACAGGCATTGAGAAAGTAGCGGGTACCTCCTTCAAGAATGGTTTCGTGAGGATACTTCAGGGCTGGAAAGGGAGTGATGTAACCCCAAATACTCGATCTTCACCAACACATACTCCCAGCGAGACAGTACCCCCATGTACTCCTCCACCGGACAGCAAAAAGCCTTCCAACAACTTCTCTGGAAATGGGGATGAGAGTATCAAGAAGGAAACTGGACGGTCAGGGAGTGAACGTCGTCATTCGAGAGAAGACGGTTCTGATTCGTCCAAGGACAGTAGTCTACAAAGCGATACGAGTGTTGACTCGGAAGACAGTTTTGCTTCAGTTATATATGTGCCAAAACCCGATCCCACCACGACACAGACAGCGTCACCGCCCAAATCACCGCAGGCGACTTCTCCGAAGGTCAAACAGCCCACATCCCCTCAGATCAAAGTGTCGCCGCCGGTGACGAGCCCAAGAACTCCGCTCATCGAGGAGACGCCGCTGGAAGAGGAAGCGGATAACGAAGACCAGGAACAACTTCCACATGAAGTCGAGTCCCCAGCGCCTGAATCGAGTAAAAGCGAACGCCTAAGCCAGATACAAGAACTGCTAAGGTCTCGCGCGTTCCCTGTGACGAGCAGAATTCCAGGTACCGTTATTATCATACAGCATTGGCGTGTAATGAAATCCCAAGGTTAAAAAATGTGGTGGCTTGGTACGGCCCCAAAGGAGGAAGTAACAAGGCTAGAGAAAACTGTATAAAGACACTCTACCTACTACGAGGTGCTACCCAAACGTTCGGGGAATTTGAATTCCACGCGCGAACCGGTTGTGGAATGGCCTGCCGCCGCTAGATGGGGGCGAGCAGTACCTTAGTGAATTAGTGTGCCAACAGCCGTGAAGGCGAGAGGCCGCGTTCTTGAGTCTCGTGCGTTTATGTAACGTTGTGTTGTAGTGGTTAGGCGATTTTTTAAATGGCAGATTTTAAGGAGCAAGGAATCTGCATCAAATTTTGTTTTAAGCTTAAAAAAACTGCAGTAGAAACCCACCGCATGCTTGTGGAATCATTTGGTGAGAATGCTACGAGTCAAAGTAAAACTTTTTTGTGGTACAAAAGCTTTAAGGATGGACGAACGTCTGTCGACGACGATGAGTCCATGTTGATTTTTTTAATTTTGACATCCAAGACATTGTCCACAAGGAATTTGTCCCCCCTGGTCAAAATGTCAACGGGAAGTTTTATTGTGAAGTTTTGAAGCGGCTACGGGAGAGCATTAGGCGCAAACGTCCGGAAAAGTGGGAGAACAACTGGGTTCTCCACCACGACAACGCGCCCGCCCACACATCGCTCGTTGTTCGGCAGTTTTTGGCTTCCAAAAACACGACAGTGATTCCCCACCCACCCTATTCGCCTGACCTCGCCCCCTGCGACTTTTTCCTGTTCCCCAAAATGAAATTTCGATTGAAAGGCCGTCGTTTTGACACAATTGAGGAGATCCAGGCAGAATCGCAGGAGGTGCTTAAAACACTCACAGTTGAAGACTTCCAGGGATGCATGGAATCATGGAAAAAACGCTGGGATCGCTGTATCCATGTCCAAGGGGACTACTTCGAAGGAGACGGTGGAAACTAGGAGTTATGATAAGCAATTATCTTTTTATGGGCAAATTCCCTGAACTTTTGGGTAGCACCTCGTATTATTAGGATGATAAAATGAAGGAGGGCATTCATTGGTGATATGATTAAAGAGGCTGATCTCTTGCAATACCTAGGCGTCGGTGGGAGAATATTAAATTAGACCTGTGAAAGTATGGACTGAATTCAGGTGGTTTAAAATGGGGTCCAGTAGTGGGAACTTGTGAATATGACATATATCTCATGGGTTGTAGTATTATGGAACACTAGTAGGGCGAGACCATGGTCAGAAACTCTGATATTAGGGTACTTAAGACACTTCTGTAGAATATTTAGGACACATTCTACAGTCGAACATTAAGCCAATTGGTAAAAGTTGTTTACCTTAACTCAGATTCTGTAACAGATTCGAAATTGCAATGACAAACAAAATTATTAACCTGTAGCAAAAATGCAAAATTCTCAACCCACTGGGACTTCATTTCCACCTGAATGACACAGAAGCAAGAATTAGTCAACAGTTCTTCATGAACGAGTAACTGAAAAAAAAGAGTTAAATCTAATGTTTCACGTGCAATCGCACTTCATCTGGTTTGAACGGATTCCAGGAGTCGGGGCAACCAGGAGCCCTTTTCCGTTGGTACGTCGATCATCTGCCATGGTACTAGGACGACCTGAGCCCTTAGCTCGGCCTCTCCCTCGACTCTTGTCCCTTGAACTCTTCAATCCGGAAACAGACGACATGGACAGCGACTCCAGTGGCGTGTCATCTCCAGATTCTGTGAGCAGTGTTATCAGCGTTCTCACGGAAGAGCCGCCACAGACGCAACAAGAAGTAACAGGTAACAACTTTGAAGCTACTAAATGTAATAAAAAAATTTCGGGCCGTCAGCCATGTAGTAGAGTAAAACCCCGATTTGTCGAGACTATCACCATCACAAATGTGAAGTGACAGTCAAGCAGTGAGTACGGAAATGTAGAGGAAAGTTCAAATTGAACTTTCACCGCCGTAAAAATAATCTCACTGTATAGTGTCGAATGATAAGATTATTGACTGGTGAATTAGAAAGGGTATGGAAGGAAGAAGGCGTGGTCTAATGAGAGGTGAACCGGAATTTGGCCTGGTGAGTCTGGGGGAAATCACGAAAAACTTAAAGATAACCGACCTGGTGGAGGATATTTGAACCCGAGATCTCCCGAATACGAAACATAAGTGCTGACCCTGTTATCATAAGCTACAGGTTTTAGCAACAACACGTTAAATGTCTCATTTTAATGTATTTATGCCTTTCTTTTTAAACGTTATTTTACAATAGATTTTCTAAGTTAATTTATAATTTTCGTTTAAAACAGCTAGACCCTGGAATGTATTATATAGCAAGAAATCTATGGTTACTATAGGTACAGGGCCATTTCCTAGCCCACAGCTGTCGGTCAGTGTCAGCATTAGAACGCCAAGCAGCAGGAAGATAATAATTTTTTGTGGTTTTTCATACTGGGCTCTAATTTAATCACATATATATTCCGGTTTAACAATGTTTATACATTTTTCCGGTACCCAACTTTTTGTTGGCTCGATCTATAGATATTCGGTAGGACTCCTTGGACGAGGGATCGGCCCGTCGCAAGGCCTCTACCTGTACACAGGACAGCACAACACAGAAAAACGCGGACAAACATTCATGGCTTGAGTGGGATTCGAACCCACGGTCCCAGCGACCAAGCGGCAGAAGGCCCACGCCTCAGACCGCGCGGTCACTGCGGACCCCTCTAATTTAATCATGTTCTTTTTAAAAAAATACGGTTACATTTGACGCCATAATCAAGCGGGCGAAGTGCAATTATTAACCGGTTACACGCTAGTGGTAATTATGTGTATGACAGATCAATTTCGTTTGGTATGCTTACCAAAACACTGTTAGGTGAATGAATATTTGCTACGTAGACGGTTAGGGTGTGAAATTTAATAATTTTATTAATACTTGTGGTACGTTAAATGTAATCGTTTTTCTCTTAATTTACATTTTGTGTAATAAGTTGTGAAAGCAAAGATAAACACAAAAGCTGTCTGCAGTGAAAAGTATACAATTGTTCACAGACGTGCCGGTAGAAGAACACTCTCTCCCGACTGAATCTCTGTGTTCGTCCTCCAGTCTTCCTCCCCCAACCCCTGACAACACAAGCACAACTACCAGTCCGAAAGCTCCCGAAATCATCGCGGAGAAATTACTTCTCGAGGTGCAGGAGGCAGTGGAAGAAGAAACGGGAAGCAGCGAGTGCCTGATGACGGAAGAGCCTACAAGAGTCTCACCGTCTTCCCAGAGTCTCCTTGAAGCCGCAGCCGATGTTGCCAGCTCGCTGGAGGACGCCGTAGATGCGGTCATCCAGTCTAGCCCTCGCGCTCGGCGCCGAAAACTGGAGCTTCTGGATAACAACCCAGTGTCAGTGCTGCAGAATAATTGCTTTAGCAGAAGTAGTAACAGCAGCACATGGAGCCTGCACAATTCAGACAGCAACAGAAAATTGTACAGCGACTGGAACCCCAACAAACCCGTAAGTCCAATATTCGATCAGAGGAACAAATTCTCGTGCAGTGTGGGGCACTCTCCCGGTGAGAGCTGGATAGAGAGACACCACGACGAAGAACGCAAGGAGGAAACGTGGGACGAGAACTGCCGACAGCATCTGGCGGACTTCGCAGAGAAGCTGAGCGAGAAGTTGCTGGAGGAGATTGACCAGTACCAGAAGCAGACAAGTCAAAAGCCACCACTGCACAACGAGACTCACAATGTGTTAGAGCATCTCGATGACCCTTATCTATCGCGACTGAACGAGGAGCTACAGGATCTAACCAAACTGAGCAAAGAGCTTCAAGAGAGAAACTCGTACCTCGCCAATTTGAACAACTCCACCACAATCTTGGAAGAAATCCAACCTCCATCCATCCTTATTCGTGATCCCCTTAAAATTACTGTGACCCAAAACCCGTTGTTGGAGACGCCAGTTGAGCTGAACTTCAACAGTGTGGCCCTCGACATGTGCAAGAACATCGAAAAGGAGCCAAAGAGGGATGGAGCCCTGACCATTAGCAGCGAGTCCACAGATGACCTCTCCAGCGCAAATGAAGTGGTCCTCGCGTTCAACTCATGTTCCCGGCAGACCAGTGACGACACCACAGAGGATCTGGACACGTGCGTCGAAGTGTTGGGTAAGGAGGACAACAGCGAGCTCAAGGAGGATGAGATACCTCAGGAGATATGCGACGAAACAGTATCAGTAGATCTGGCGACAGAGGAAGACAGTGCATTAACAGTTCCTGAACAATGTGACACAGAGCAGAGTCAACTTCTCAGCAGCATTGCTGGAAGTGTGATATCTTTACGCGCTGGATACTCGATGGAATCCAGCGACGCAGAACAAACAGCTACGAGTGGGAGCGAGTGTAGCCGACGCGATAAGACAGCGAGCACTCTGTCTTTAGGACCCAACTCCATAGAACTTAGCGACGCCGTCACAGGTAGCAGCAGCGACTGCAGCCGTGACATGCGATGCGCAGACAGAACGGCACAGTGTGATGGCAGATCGTCCTCCGAAGAAGCTCCTCCACGAAGGGTCGCGCCGAAGGCCGAAACTCAAGAACCGCCAGAAATACTAACGAAAACGCAGAGCTGTGCGTCATCACTCAGTGGCTCCACCTCACAGGAATCCCTGCCATCTGACAACGGGGGTGGAGCCATCACCTTTCATCGGTACTATCACGTGTTTCGGGAGGGAGAGCTTGACCAGCTGATAGAGCGGTATGTTGAGAACTTGCACATAATCTCGTCCTACTACGACCATGCCAATTGGTGCGTGGTGGCCGAGAAGGTCCACGTGTGGACCATCTGACGTGCCACTTCTCTAAACGCAGGCAGTGAACCTATTGTTTAACATGGAAGTCGAATGCCATCTGCGTGTCAATTTTTCGAAACGTGTGTATTTGGGTGCTATAACCGTAATCTCTTTCGTTGATTACGTGACTTCTGGGGGTCAATTCCCCTCCACCTACAAGGTAAAAATAATGGTTCCTCAAGCCATCCCAGCAAAACAAAACCATAAACACGAGTAAGTTATAAAACTGTATGAAATATGAATGAAAAATTATTATATTTGGGTTTGTTTCAAACATAACGTTGGTAACCAGAAACAAATACTCAAATTATAGATTTAATAATGCAAATAACGGTCCTGACGTACATCATGAAATCCTGTCAAAATTATTTTATGACTTGAAAAATGTATGACTTTCAAAGTAAATTAGTTTTGACATGAAATCATAAATATGACAATAAGCCTTCTTACTTCATATGTTCACCATTCCTAAGTCATAACTAGTTTTTGTGAAAAGATAGTTCACAACACTTAACAAACTAAATTCATTGGATAACTAGTTTATTCTACACTAAAAAATATATTTTATAACCAATATGCTATTTGGACCTCTACATCAGTCTACCTTGCAAGTATCAGAATGCACTTACCGAACACGGTAGTGCTACTAGCGTAAGGTCTCAAGTATGTATGGAATGATGGTCAAGAAATTATGAGAAAAGAAAATTATGTACAGGAATTTCAGTTATGTTTCAGATCTTAAGTCGGTTAATGTAGAAAGACAACAAATTTGTGTAGCAACAGTGGCTATGGAACCATACAAATTTTGATTTCAAGGCTACTGTAATCAGCAAACTTTTTAATGCATTCTCATTACGTTTCCTATAATTTAAAACATTTATTTCATAACAAAACTGTAAAATGTTCTAGGATAATGGCACTTGATAAAAAAAGGAATGCCTTGTGACAACGCATGTGAGGAGAATTTGAAGAAAAGAGGGGGAAATGGCTATTGTTTATTTGTTTGTATAACAGAACATGCAATACTGCTGCACATTCCAAATGGATGAACTCAACATTTTATATTCACTGGACAAACCAAGCACAACCAAAATAAACCTCATAAATAAAGCCTGACAATCCATGGTGGTCTTCTGGGTGAAAACATAAGCACATATTCCTCACAAGAATTTGCCACCCATTTCTTGATCTACACAGCATCATAACCCACAAGACTATTATGGCTTAGTCACTGCTCTGAGAAACTCAAAACTCTAAAGCTTGTTATCTTCAAACCAAACTCTGGCCTCTAAACAGAAAGTATCTGTCCATTTCACTATATTATCCTCTTATCTACCATTACTTCAAGTCTGGTACATGATTTCATAACATCAAGAAAATTCGGAATTTTTAAATGCATTGCCATTATCGACCCAAAACAGTCTTGCCATAAGGTTTATACTGTATAAACAGCTTATTATCAATAATTTGAAAAAAAAACCAGTTGATATAAATTTTATATTTACTATTATTATCACAGGAGGACACTAGCAGGATAAAAGCAAATGTGCAGTACAGTTTCCTTTTCATCTAAGAAGTTGCTTTCCATTAGAAATCAGCTTATTTTGATTTGACTTGTCAGAAATATCTGTCAGCTTCATCTGATCTGCTGCTTGCTTTTCCTGCTTGCAATGTACAAAACTTCCCCATCATAATCACCTAAACCTCAATAAAACTTAAAATGGTTCTCTCTCTTGTCCATTCAATGCATTTCATTCTGCATTGGCAAACTAATTTCATCTTCTGTCACCTTCAACTGCATTTATCTTTATTTTGCTGTCTACAGTTGTGAATTGTTGTTTTACATTCCCTTTCTGTTGATCTCCATCTGATTTTGAATAGCCTGTTTATTATAACCTCATTTGTATGGCATACCTCCCTCCTCCCACACAAGAGACCAAAATCAGAAGTTTGGTAAGGGGAATTAGATGTGGTTCTGTGACTTATCTCCTTTTTCATGCAAACATCCCCACATTATGACCTAACTTAGTTTACAAAACACAGGATGTTTTTTAAGTAAGACAGATTTATCCCCTTACAATCATGTGGTCTACTTTCTATAAAAATAACAGTTTTCACCGTTTCCGACAAATACTTTTCACATGCAACCATAATTTAACTTCACTTTAGCATCAATGGTTTATAAACAGGAATGAAGCAGTTATGGCCTGATGTAAGGTATAATCCTAGCATTTACCTGGAGGGACTGAATAAAATCATGAAAAACTTAGTCAATGTTGTCAATCTGTGGGCTGAGATTTGAACTGCCAAATATGAAGCATTAGTACCAACAACTCAACCATGTTTGGTGTAGAGTGGTACAGTTCTGATAGAATATATCATAGTATAATTTCAGTCTTAAGAAGTATATAATGTCCTGCAATAATTCTTTCTATTCATCATTGCAGTTTGACAACATTTCATCAGAAACAATTAAGCTAATCCCAGAAATTCTGTATACAGGAAATTTCCCCCCCCCCCTCCCAACACACAAAAATATCTACACAACACTGCAAAAGACAATTGCTGTATTTAACACACCTACCTATTCATTCTATTAAATTCTAACCTTTCAAAAAGAAAGTGGTAAACTAAATCTGTTCAAATAAATTCAATTAAATGAAAGCAGAGTCATGATAAATTTCAACTTACCAGCTGCTTTTGATTCCTCCAGTCATTCCTATAACCAATAAAATCTCCAACTGTGGTCCTAACACTGTACTGCTATTAAAACACATGAATGAACACTGGATTTTAGGAAACAATGCAAAAACTTTGTAATAACATAATAATGCTTAGTCTAATTTTGTAAGGTTATGTATATTCTTAGGCCTCTTGAAAGAGACCAACTTGATATTTGGTACAATTGGTTAAAATTTAGGATTTCAGTAGAAAAAAATTGTGTGCAGAGGTGTTTAGAAATTACAAAGTTGTATTTAAATGTTTTTCTATTCAGAGTAAGATATCCAATTTCTAAGAAGAAATACTTTGCCTAATAAAATTCATTATACAGAAATTTTTATCATTATAACAATGAAAATACCCAAAAATTCACCTAGAAATATATATACATATATAAATGCTTTTACTCAACATTATAATTTATTTTAGCTCCATGCAGCAGTCCTTGAAGAATTGATGGTAAACAAAACTAAATTTTTCAGAAAGACAATTTTTCAGTTCTGCCAACATTTCAATAGTTCTCACTACATTTGTGGAAAATTGTAATTATATAAACAAGAATTCTCATACAAACTCAAAGAAAAAATAGAGAACATTAATAAGAACTGTTTATTCACTGGAACTAAAGAAAATACCTAGTCAGGTCTAGCAATGCACTGAACTGAAGGTTTATCTCAAGACAATGGCATGGGGAAATTTCTTAGTGGTGAGAAAATTAATTCTCTTTCACCTGACAATTTTAAGTTCATGCCAGTGGTGGAAAAATATTTTGTTCATATGTACTGTTTTGTAAACTAGAATTGTTTCACTTGTCATGACAACAAAGTTAAAATATCACAAATATCACTGAAGTATGCATAGAGAATTAAATGTTGACAGTCCATTGCTGCAAATAATTATTAAGATTCTCAATATTTTTAAAACAAAAGCATTCATTAGGTAATAAAGATTCAAAAGCTACAGTTCATCCTAGAGAATAATGGCTCACTACAAAGGATCTGTATTCAATGGAAAGGCAATATGAATGATTGTGTATGCTATAGCACAAGTATAACTTACCAGCATTTACTGGCATGGAACCTATAGAATCACATCAAGTGAAGAGGAGATTTGTGTTAACAGATTACGTTCTTAAATCATTCTTTATAAATTAAAGAGAAAGTGCCTTGAATGAGAGCATCTAGTATCTTCTAACATCAGCAGCTAAACCATTAAGACATGTGTGCCCAGCCAGACTTACATCCTGCTTAAGTATTTGTGGCACGTTTCTTTGTCCAAGGTTCTTCATATATATACACTGGAAGCTAAAATCAGGCTTAAAAATTAATACAATATTAAATGTTCATACAAAACAAACTTAACACTGTTGCATGTAACAAGTCTTCTCCATAATTTTGTTGTTCCTTGACCAACTCTTGATCTAAATCACTATTTTTTCACAAACTTCAGGGACTGGAAGGATGCAAAACAGACCTATACAAGCCCTGAATGAGGTTAATGGTGTAACAGTGAACGTAAGTTTTCATTTCATGCAGTGCATTTACATTTATTGTAACAATTTCATATTAAAACAAAAAACAAATTTTGCTACTTCTTAGGTACAATGGTTATAACTGTGTGAAAACACATCAACTGGTGATACTTATGTATTTTTCTTGCCTGTACAATATCATTTGTCATTCATAGTGTAAAATTTCCTAGTTATGCTTATAAACGTGACTCACAGATTTCTGAAGATGTTCTTCAACAGGGCAGAGGTTAAAATTAATAATAATTCAGCAAACAACAAAACCTTTCAGGAGATATCAAAACTGCAATTTTTTATTCCACTATCCAAAAGAACTATATTTTCACCATTTTGAAGCTTTCTGTTAACTCTATACACCTCTAAAATTCATTTGATACATGCAAATCAGCAACAATAGTTAAATAAAAGAAATGCACATTAAATACAGAAGAATGGAATGTACATTCTTGGCCAAACCACAACACTGTTACATGTACAATCCACGACTGTAATCTTGAGACTTGCGGGGTGAGGAAGTGGGGTGAAGGAGGAAATATAGTGTCAGCCTTTAACGCTAACAGTCACATACTATAGATCTTCACATGTGGACAAGCTTGTGTATTTCCCCATATGAATGAATGAATGTGAATTAATGTTAATGGCAATGACAGGAAGGTAAAAGCATGATCTAGGACATGCTCACAGACAATAGTTTGTTCACTCCTCTACAATTTGGATCTAGTGGTGGATAAACTGGTGGGGTGAGGGGGACACCCTCTCAACACACAGATAGAAGAACCTTACATAAGTAGCATAGCAAAAACAAAGCTAGGCGGGTAATTTCACGCTCTTCAGTACGGAAGTGACTCCATGACGTTTTTCATTATGTAAGTAATAAAGGAGATACGATCCAAGCCCCTCTGATACATCTGTGCATGCACTGTCATGACTGACAGGCACCACTGTTCATTTTATGGTTAAATCCTACTTTGTGTTACATGGCTTGCAATCTGGGATTGAAAAATGTATGACCTCATCCTCTCAATTTGGTTATATGCCCCACCTGTATGTAAAGAAAGACTAATAATATGCAAACCACCCTCGCGTGACATCTTCAGTCGGTCAGAAAGCACACTGATCAATCTACTTAAACAATGAACTGAATCAGACCCATACATACAAGGGTAATTTGCTGCATGATAAAACGTGAGATTAAGGTAGAAAGATGGCCTTCAGATCTCAATGAGATATCACATACTAACAGCACTTTACAATAAGTTTCACCACAGCAACGTGAAGAGTAAAACTAAATATGGATAACGTTCATATGAACACATCACCACCCACCATCACTACCAGGACACGACACAACTCTATCTGTCAGTGACAAATGTACCAACACAATTTCATAACAGTGACAACTACTTGCACGTTCCAGGGTCAGTGAAAACATGGTCTAGGTCCTAAATGAAGGAACTATATGGCATTACAAGCCAAGAAAACTAAAGGACGTAGTTTACATTTCAGTGTAATGAACACAAATGCTACTCGTGTTCTATGAAGGTGTGAGTGAGGTAAAATGTTTGTCACATCAGTGCAATCATGTGACTCTATTAGCAAGGAATTTAGTTCATAAGCCTCATCTCTGTATTTCTTGTACCATAATAGGAAACAAACAGTTGCAACTCGAAACAAAATGGAGGCTGACATGTAACAAAACGCCAAACTTCAAATACAGAATGTAGTCTTTTGCCAGCATACCAAAATAACGCTAGGCATTCAAAAGCAGTGACATATGAAAAACGAATGCAATATTTAGACATTTGGTGACAGCTTTTAACACTTGTATTTCAGACTTTGGCTCCCTTACTTGTAACTGAAAGCAAACAAAACAATTATAAATAATAAATATTGTTAGTTTTTTTGTATAACTTTTTAAAACATAAAACTACATAGTGAATGCAAGTTACAACTTCAGTTTTTGTGTTTATATATGCAGTGCTTTCATTTTGTGGCAGTACACCAATAAGCGGTATATTAATTCAAAAAAGATAATAAAAATTTTCTTACAACTGCTGGACATAAAGTACTGCATATATATATATTTCATACTTATAATTATAAGTATACTTTACAAAGTGGGCATATTTGCAAAAATTATATAGCTGTCATTTTCCTTTTAAATGTCATTGACACAATAACACCATCTTTGGAAGAATTCATGTTATAATTTTCTTGTGACAATGCTCTTAATGCATAAGTGGTTTAAGCTGGTTATAATTACAGTGATATATATATATATTTTTATATGTAATTTTTGACTAAACTTCTTCAGAGGCACTGAGTAATTCTATCCATCTTATCCTGACCCTCAGTCTGTTTTTCATATCCTAAAACATGCACAATTGTTCAACATTGTGTTGGGAAAGCATATAACATAAGTGAAGGCCTCTTATTTGCTGTTCTTCTTAATATTAAATAATTTTTATTCAATTAATAAAATCTTTTGGGGTTATCAATGTCAGTTCATTAAAAGTAAATGTTTCATCAGGATAGTGATCCATCGCTATCCTAACACGGCTGATAGCCCAAGATTCAATTATGTTTGTCATTGTGAAAACTTCAGATCATACAGTTCTGATTCAACATTTTAGAGTCTATTTTTATTTGTGACCCGGCAAATATCCTGATCGTCATTTTTCATATCATACCATCCCGCTCCCACACAATGTAGAGCATTGTTCTGTGCAAGCCTATATCTTATCTACATTCATACAGCTTTCTTCTTTCAATATGGATATAACAAACATGTTCTTAACTGAAGTAGACATTTCTATATGAGCAGTAGGAACATAAATCATGGATATCAAAAAGTATTGTAACACTGCAAACAAAATATAAATTTGACATCCAAATAATGCTACGTCTGCTGCTCCTCTTAATATCATGGCTATTCTTAAATAAGCACACTATTCAAACTCAAATCTTTCCTATTTATGCCCAGGGATATAAATGTACACTGAACCATGGCCAGCTTCTAGGACACTATTAGATATCTTTTACCTATTACAGATGCAAATGCACCTCTTCCAAGAAGGAAACCATAAACTGGTTCTATGCCACAGATGTACAGAATTTTACCAACTACTATAACAAAATTAGTTAAATTGCAATTCAATTGTCAGTGTCATCTTCTCGTGTCATGCCAACAGTTCGTACACTTTTTAATCTGTTAGCAATGGCAGAAAAACAAACTGTACACAATTTGGTTGCTGTAAAACATGTAAGATTTGAGGTTTTCACAGCGGTGAATATGAAGATTTCTGTCTTCTGGGTTGTTGCGCTGTGTAGTCTGGTCGATGTTAACCAACGTGTAAATCATGATTAATTTTCCACGTTTTTGTAATTATTTCAATAGTACATATTTACTGTATATGAGCAAAATATAAGTATTTAATATCTCATAACTTCTGCAAACCTCAAACATAGGAGTTGGCAATCCTAAATACAATATTGTAATGCAAAATATGAATTCAAACATTTTAGTACCAGTATCAATAAGGTTTTCAAAAGTAAATTAAAATAAACAGCGAATCCTCCACATCAGCACTGGAACCTTAACTACTTTTGGATTGCGTAGGGTTACTGGGTTTTTGGACCCTGTCCCATCATCCAAGGTTAAAATGTATAAGGTGTTTCGAAAACAGACATGTATTTGTCTTCAGGTATGCAGGGCAGGGTCACCTACTCTGTTGGGTCAATTACTGATTGTCGTATACATTTTAACCTTGGACGATGGACAAAGTCCAAAAACCCAATAAACCCTACTTAACTACTTTGTAGGGTAATGATAAAAATAATTCATTACAGGGTCTCAGCAATAGGAACACAAAATAAAACAAAACATATAAGATCATAATCTGAATAGAAACACAATAAGTTAGCTGATCACCCTCATATACATACGTAATATGAGTACTTGAGTAACACTTCCAATGGATAAATACAACTTTCAATATCACAACTTGACTTTTATAAAATTAATATAAAGTAAAAACGTTTGAGGAACAATTAGTGTAAGTGTAAATTACAACAAAGAATAAGCCAATAAAAAATAAATAAGAGAAGACTTTTAAGTTAATGATCTCAAAAATGAGTTCACAATCTTTCTCTTATTTTATTAACAAAAGCAGTATTGACTTCACACAAACTTCCATGAAGTTTTTGTGTATATCAAAAAAATATTCGACAGTAACATATATCAATAACATATCCAATCCTGCCAAATATCTTTGCAATTATACTGATGAGAAAAGCATCAAAGAAACAGGTTTAAAATAAAATATGAAAAAGTTTGGCCTTGAAATATGCTAAGTATTATTTGTAAAATGGTACAATACATTCATCTTACAATCCCCTTAGGATTTTCAGGCTCGTGCTATTATAGCAGTTTCCTATTTCACATTAGTTAGATGTGCAGAAGTTGGAGTTTTTACACGTGCGCTTTCATTACACATCATAATGTTAAGTGTTTGGGTTACCCAATGAATATACTTCACAACAAAGCAAATCTCTTGCAGTGACACAATGAATCTATGAAATTCTTAGTTTTGTACATTCACAAGATGTCAGCACTGCCAACTGCCATCTATCTGCAACCAAGTATCGGTACTGATTGTGTATAAAGAAGCGCAGTGTGTTGCAACCCGCAACAAAACGTTACAGCTGAATATGTCGGCTTTGGTGTGGACTGAAATGGAATACAATTATGACGTCTGCTGGGTTATCAGTGGCGCTCACAACTAATTGCAGTGGATGACTAAATGAAACCCAAGTTCCCATAGTAGATTTAATCACAAGCAATATTCTGTGTTGATGCAGAAAATATTTACAAATTAAACCCCATCACATTTTAGTTGCAGTTTCTTGGTCGTATCAATATGAAAGTTTCTCAAAATCTGATGGGTACAATAAAAGATCCGAGCGAGTAGAAAAAACAACACTTTATAAACAAAAACTGCAACCGCAAACTTCAGTGGAAAAACAAGCACACCCTGAATGAGACATAGTTTTACGAGTTACATGTTGGTGATAAGTGCATTCAGGTTCCCTCAAACTAGAAAAAATATTGGAGAGGTTCATACAAAGAGAAGTAGTTTTCCAGACATGAAGCACATAAATAAATAAACGCAATCAGAGACCTACCAAATGTCGGAAAACCAAACACCATATCCACTTTACAAAATACACAGAAGATGACTGTCTTGTGAGTCTGATAGAAGTTTACTGACATTTCATTGCCCCGATGATGGAGGCATCAAGGATCTCTGAAATGTCGGTAAACTTCTGACAACATAGTGTAACAACCAAGGAGATTCACTGCAAACCTCAAATCCTACACAATACACAGCCCCAGCAAGAACAAACATTATAGGAGGATCAGGTAAATGCCACATTCCAAAGATAATTCCTGTGCTTTATTCTGAAACACTACTGAGGCGCTGAAATAACCCAAACTTTTGTCCTTAGCAACCTAGACATATGATCCTGTTCCCATGGTCACTAACTTTGCAAGATAGTACAATGTAGTGTGAGTCAGTGTTGACCTCTTTCTACAAGATTAAAAAAGTGTTCATACTTTCTGTAATGTAAATATAACACTGATATTTAAAAAGAATAATATTATAATGTATGATACTTGTTAAACAAAACAATTTACATTGTTCAATTGTTTCCTGTTGTTATAGTCTATTCTCTCCACTAATCAACTTTGTGCCTATCTTGAATCAATACTCAAGACCTTTTGATATTTAATGTCTAATTATGAATTTCAAAATCAGTATTAAATGTAATCAATGGGGTTTTACTCATTATGAAACAAACAAAACTAAATAAACAAACACAAATATATATATATATTTGAAGAAGAAACTCAAAATCTGCATATAACATGTTGTGTTCAATAAAAATGTTTGACAATAACCAAAAGTAATTTAAAAGGGATGGTTCCTTCATTCACCTGAAAGTCAACTGAGTTGTGAACACAGATACAACTTAAGTTTTACTTTTCTTACAACTTCCTTCCATTGCATTTATGAATCCTGTTATATGTAAGGCTTATATGAGGTTGAACAATGAAATAACATGTTCTGATGTTTTAGTAAGTTCAAAAATTTGTGTTTAAGTTGGTTGCAAATAAAAATGTACCTGCATGGTGGGATAATTGTTTGTTGGGTACCCTAATCTGAAAGCTTAACTTACCAGATGTTTTGTGGGTACTCATGATTCCCACAGAAATGTCAGGCAGAATAGGGTTTTCTGATACCATTTGTAGCCTGGAAAAACTGAAAGAGCTAAGTGCCCGTTTTGAAGAAAAGTAGATTTTCCTACCAATGTGAGCTATGTTCCAAGGCTCATGCACAGCAAAATAAGCTATGTACCTGTGTTGCTTCTAATAGTTTCAACAGTCATCCATAGATAGCACTAGAGGTATGTCCGCTATGCTTGGAAGTTCTAACAGAGCTATGTTCCATCTGCCATTGTCTTCTACTTCAGCCAACTGTGTTCATTCCGTGTCATTGTCAGTGCAGCATCCAATGTTTGAAATGGATCTTCCAAGTACAAGTAAAGCAATCGTGCATAATCCAAGCCCAAAAGGCTCATTTAGGAAACAACAGCATGAAACTAAGATCAGTGGAAAGCCATATTTAACGGGAAAGATGAAACAGATGTCTGGAGGAGATCCCATGTTTTCACAGGTTAGTTTCAGGTTATGAAACTTATAACGTAAGTTAGGCTAAAACATTATCAACAAAACTAGCAGGTAATATACCATAAGTAGCACGAATGTACTTACATCGTTTCTATTTTCGTAGGAGAAATGCTGATGTCACTACCAATGCAAAGAATTAGAAGACGACTGAAAGATCAGATTGTTTACAGATTTCTACAAGCAGGATCAAAATACACAGGGTACCTATCTACTTAGTCTAATCGAGATTCTACCAGTGCAGAGGAGATGCCATGGCTCGTACCAGTCCCCATCAGAAAGTCGACGCCAGTCGACTGTGAGTTTTTTCATTCCTAATGGCAAAGGAGACCATATCAGAGTATGTAAAAAGACATTCATGAACGTTTTTGGGACTTCAGTCTTCAAAAAGGGTTGAACTTCTAGTGAGAAGAAAGAAGATGGGTGCAACAGTCTATAAAGACAATAGGAGAGAGAGCTAAGAAATTTCAAATTCACTGTAGCGGATAGGAATAATGTGAAGAATCACATCAGCTCCATACCTACCGAACCAAGTCACTACAACTTTTCAAGTTACATATTTTGTAATTTTGAATTTCTGACTGATGAATGTCTCCTCTCTGGAGGATTATCTTATAGACGTTGAATATATAATTGGATGCATTGCAAGTGTTTAACTATTCTTTTGCTGAACCCTTAACTGGACTACAGTATTGCAGAAGACACAGTTTCAACTCCATCAGTACCGTGCTTGCATTTGAGTTCAGACTGTGTTAACAAAAATGAAATTTTTCTTTTTGCGATGGGGAAGCAAAAATTGGTGGAATAAACTTTAGAAAATGTTATTGAGACTGGGGTGTAATTTGTAATGCATGGGAGTGTGTTACAAAAGATTATTATTAATACTTCTTCTTCTTCTTCTCCTCTTGCACTACAGCCATTGATGGGCTACGGCATCCCGAACAATATGTCCCCATCTCTTCCTATCTTGAGCTACCTTCTTCCAGTTGCACACTTTCATCTTTCTCATATCTTCATCTATCGCATCAATCCACCTTCCCCTTGGTCTTCCTTTAGGTCTTGTTCCCCACAATTTCTGGTTTACTACCAAATGTGGCAGTCTATCCTCTCCCATTCTCACCACATGTCCCGCCCATCTTAACTGTTTGAATTAAATATATCTCACAATGTGCTCATGATGGACCAATTCTTCTAACTCCGCATTATATCTAATTCTATATGATCCATCATGATTCTTTAGGGGGCCAAAGATTTTCCGTAGAATTTTCCTTTCAAAGCACATTAACTTGCTTTTTACTTGAGATGTGAGTTTAGAAGATTCTGCCCCATAAGTTATTACCGGTCTAATAAGTGTCCTGTAGAGTCTTAACTTTGTGGTCCTGGAGAGAATTTTAGATTTATGATATAGAGTGAACAAACCAACAAATATTAACACTATAATGGACACTATTGCCATACGCGTTTCGACCTCAAGAGGTCATCATCAGTGGCATCAGGGAAATTAATACATATAGTCAAATGGTTCGAGCAAATTTCATAATTAAAGTAGAAGGTAATTGACAAGATGACTGCACTAGATGCTGTTATTCACAGGAGTAAAACTGGCACTTAGCTGTTGTACGGTGGCCGTTGCTGGTCTCGGCGAGCTGTACTTGCGTCGTCTGTACCTGTGAACTCCAGAACCGTCGGCGAGAGACTGTCAGTTGGAAATGCATGGGTATATATAAACTTGAAATCAGGGTGGCCAACTATTGAAAAAAATACTTTCTCCTGTTTAATGCTAGGTCAAATAATACCTTAGAAGCTTTGGTGTTTTGTTCGTTGATGATGGCTTTTTGTTGACTACATTTGTATATATGGAATTTTTGTAAGATATCTATCATTTTACCTTTAGGAGCTATTCTTAATATGTTCATGATATCATCTATGGGGCCGTATTCGTGTCCGTGTTCAAGGATGCGTTCTGCATATTTCGATTTAGTTAAATTGAATCTGATGTCGTGGACGTGTTCTTTAAATCTAGTTTAGAAATCCCTACCGGTTTGGCCTATATAGACTTGCTCGCAGCTTCGGCATTTCAATTGGTACACACCACTATTATTGTATTTGTTATCCCGTTTTCTTGAACTGCATTTGAATTTTATGGTGTTGTTAACTTTATATGCTACTTTTACGTTTGTGTTTTTGAATATTTTAGTAAGTGTTCTAATGCTATTATTAAAAAACGTATAGCTCGACCATAATTTATTAGATTATACTATCTTGCAATATCATTAAAGTTGTAAAGCTGTGTCCTATTTCTTGGATGAGTAGGGTTTCTTTACCAAATTCTTCTTTGGAGACTGGTATTTTGTGCAATCTGTTAACAAGGAAATTGAATGCAGCTTGTTTGTGGGAGTTGGGATGGTTAGATGTTTTGTGTATTACTATGTCAGAGAATGTGGGTTTCCTGTAGATGCCCAATTAGAATTCTGTCAGGTGTCTGTGAATAGCGAGGTCTAAAAAGTTAATTTTATTATTATTTTCTGTTAAGGTTTAAGGACTGTTGGAATGCATTGTGCCACATAAAAAGGTGTCATCTAAAGCAGCTTTAAATTTGCTTCAGTGGATATTCACTTATTTCCATACTGCACCAATTGGAAGTGTTAAGTCAGCATGTTTTACTGTATACGGCAATTCTAAAACCAGTTTGGACATACAGATGCCAACTTTGGGGTACAGCAAGTATCTCCAACATTGAGAAGATTGAACGCATCCAGTCCAAAGTTATGAGAATCACTGCTAACACACCATGGTTTGTACCGAATTGGGTTATTCGGCAAGATCTTCAAATACCCTCTGTGAAAGAGGAAATCAAGAACTTCAGTGAAAAATATCACCTGAGACTAAGCGCTGATCTGAATCAACTAGCCACAGACTTGTTGAAAAGCCATTGCGTTAAGAGACATCAGACCTCGCAAATAGATTTAACTCAAATTGATCCTCAAGAAAGCTGTAAAGTAATGTACTAGCTAATTTTTCAGGAAGATTGTCACAGGCATGTATTCCGCACATCATTAGCCAATATCAGAAGATTTACTGAATGTCCATGTAGGACAGATTGTAAATATTCAGGGATGTTATAAAAAAGTCCAAAACCAAGAATAAAAATAGATAATACTATCCACAATTTTATACGGAACTGAAAACTGGACATTGAAAAAGGAAGACAAAAACAGAATTACAGCTGCTAAGATGAAATTTGTGACACACTATTAAGTACACTTGGATGGACTATAAAAACAAAAGAAGACATACTTAAAGAGTTAAGAACAGAACCCACTTTGGACAACATTTTAATATGTAAAAACAATTGGCTTGAACATCTTAACAGAATGCAGCGAGAAAGACTTCCTAAACTATCAAAAAACTACACACCATGCACATGAAGAAATCCTGGAAGACCGCAGAAGAGACTTTTAGACTACGACGCCAGAGCAGGGCAATATACCCAAACTCCTTGACCATTTGATGATGAAGATAAAATTTCAGCCTGTGCGGAATGAAATGCTTGACATTGTGTTTCACCAAAATGTCCTACTGTCAGAGGTCATTATCTCTGACATCCTGCACTTGGGTTAAGAATTTGCTGTTAATTCCAAGAATCATATAAAACACACAAACACTTCATCAGGCAGTACACATACTTACCAATGGAATTTAAACACCAGCCTAGACCTACCGATAGGAATGTCACCATTGACTCCTTTGACATGTCAGTGATAAGGCGGACTGTGCAAGAATTTTACGCAATACAGTGTGTCAGTAAAATAATGGTGGGGTAACAAACAGTCATAGGTTTGGAACAGAGCAAGATAGAGACATGAAATAAACGTCAAAATAAAGAGAAACTCTCCAATTTTTCGATACGTAAACAGATTCTAGCTCAAACGCATGCGCGCTGTGTTACAAGGTCAAAAGCCGTGTGAAGCTTGTTAGTCGCCATGATTACGGTGCAGAGGAAGATTCAATGTGTTTTGTGGCTTGCTAAGTTTGAGTCAGTTACACTTGTTAGGCGTGAATACCGTCGTGTGTTTAATGAAGAACTACCACACGAAAATAACATTCGTCGTTGGGACAAACAACTCAGAGAACGGGCAGCCTACTGAAGCAGTCACGTCCAGGACGACCATCAGTGTCTGACGATACCATTGAAGCTGTGCGAGCAAGTTATCTGCGTAGCCCGAATAAATCAGCGCGGAAGTGTTCTGTAGAGTTAGGAGTTTCAAAAACAACTGTTCACAACGTTTTAAAGAAACGACTACGCTTTACTGGTTATAAAATTAAGGTGTTACATAAAATTTATCCACAGGACAAAATTAAACGATTCGAATTTGCTACAGACATTCTGGATGGGTTAGCTCATGTTGAGGAATTTTTAGATAAGTTTATGTTCAGCGATGAGGCTACGTTTCATGTTTCAGGACACGTCCATCAGCATAATGTTAGAATATGGGGTAATGAACCTCCATATGCCATTATGGAACAACGACGTGATAGCCCAAAAGTTAATGTGTGGTGCGCAATTGGACGAGACAGAGTTATCGGCCTCTTCTTTTTTGCTGAACAAACTGTGACGGGAAAGAACTTCCTGGATATGTTAGAAGGGTACGCAGTGCTCCTCCACATTTTGCCACATTCGTGCGGGATTACCTAAACCTAACATTTCCTCAGCGATGGGTCGGACGAGGAGGGTGGATAGCCTGGCCTCCACGCTCTCCAGATCTTACCCCTATGGATTTTTATTTGTGGGGTTATGTGAAGCAACAAGTGTTCTCTGTCCAAATAACAAATTTGGACCATTTGAAAGAACGGATCACTGAAACTGTTTCATCTATCACACCGGATGTTTACGTTCGTGTATGGCAAGAGCTTGAATATCGTCTTGATGTCTGCATGACAACTAAAGAAGTGCATATCGAAATCTAATGAACAAGTAGGGTTCTTGAAGAGTTTCTCTTTATTTTGACGTTTATTTCATGTCTCTATCGTGCTCTGTTCCAAAAATATGACTGTTTGTTACCCCACCATTATTTTACGGACACACTGTACAGAAGAAAGTACCAAGCTGCCCCAAGCTACTGCCCATAATTAAACAAAAATTTGACTTTCCATGGGGTGTTGATTCTGTACGGAATATTTTACATAACTTACGGTTTAAGTGGAAGAAATGTCTAAGTAAACGCAAGATCTTGATTGAAAGGCCGGACATATTAAACTGGCGAGGGAGGTGTTTAGTGAATATTAAGACGCTTCGCAATGAAGGAAGACAAATTTCTACCTAGATGAAAGCTGGGTGGACAGCTGGCAAAGTGCGGAAGTTAAAGGGGTATGCTGTGGGAAAAGACTGATTATGGTTCACGCTGGATCGCGTGCTGGTTTCCTTCAAGGTGCGGGACTGAAGCTTGCTCGGAAATTGGCGACTACCATGGTCAGATGAACAGTACAAATTTTGAAAAGTGGGTTAGAGAGAAAATGTTACAGAATTTGCCCCCCAGTTCAGTGGTAGTACTTGATAACGTTCCATACCACAGTGTACAAGCAGATAAAGCCCCATCAAAATATTCGGTTAAATCTGAAATGATCTCATGGTTACAGCGGCACGGAGTTTTCTGTGATCCAGCTATGAGAAAAGGCCAACTGTAAGACCTAATACTTACAAGGAAACCAAAAGAAACAATTTTCAAAATTGATCAGTTACTAAACGCCCATGGTCACATTGTGGTTAGGTTGCCTCCATACTATATGTGTGACCTTAGCCCAATAGAACTAGCATGGTCTAAGGTAAAAATGTAGAGCTATGAGAAAAGGCCAACTGTAAGACCTAATACTGACAAGGAAACAAAAGAA
This sequence comes from Zootermopsis nevadensis, assembly GCF_000696155.1. The sequence continues at coordinate 169,997 of NW_019059585.1, forward strand.
ATATTTTCAAAATTGATCAGTTACTAAACGCCCATGGTCACATTGTGGTTAGGTTGCCTCCATACAATATGTGTGACCTAAGCCCAATAGAACTAGCATGGTCTAAGGTAAAAATCTACGTTCGCGAGAGGAACGTGACAGGGGATCTGTCTTTGAAGCGGCTGCTGGATTTAACAATAGAAGGGATTGCAACTATGACTGCAAAGGATTGGCAAGGATACTGCCAACATGTGGAACAACTCGGGAGTTGTCGCAAAAATTTCGGTTTGTAAGTCAAATTCAGAATTCTTGTTTGTCTGATTAACAGAGCTGACGTTAAGTCCATAATCAATTATTACATTACAAAATTCGCCAGTCGTCGAGAGCATTATTCTTTACAATTAATGTTCGTAAGACTTTTTGATAATTTAACTTAATATTCAGTGTTAAATCCCATAACAATTTATGGCTCGTGTAAACAGCGCCTTCCTTATACGAGTACTTTTATAAATCACGGAGCTTCACAATCTCTCCGTCTTTCCAGTGTCTGGAATCCAGTCACCGGTCTAAATGGTTCTGCAAATACACCCGAGGAAGAAATGCTATTAGGGAATATAGAAATCGCATGAAGGAATTATTGCAAGTTAATGCTTCCACATCATTAGCAAGAACAAACGTTCTTACAAGAATCACACAACCAAGGTATGACAATGCAACAGAATATTTTCATAAGCATTTTAATGAAAATAGATATGGATACGCTTTCAATGTACGACGAAAAGTTCGTGAGGACAGACGGTTCACAATTTCTGCTCTCTCCCTGCATTTTCCTGAAATTTCAAGGACTGCTCTTTATGAAATTGTCACAGAACGCCTGCATTATCGAAAATTGTGTTCGCGTTGGGTGCCCAAAATGCTCACAGAGGAGCACAAAAAACGCCGTTCTGCAAGTGCTTTGACATTTTTGACTCGTTATCACGAGGAGGGAGATGAAATGTGCCATATTGTGACGGGAGATTAGACTTGGGTCTCCCATATCACACCTGAATCAAAACAGCAGTCCATGCAGTGGAAGCATACCGCGTCTCCAAAATCCCAAAAGTTTAAGCAGACAATTTCAACCAAACAAATCATGTGTACCGTATTCTGGGACAGGAAAGGTGTTCTATTGGTGGAATTCATGCCGCCAGGCACAACAATCAACTCTAATGTTTACTGCGAAACTTTGAAGAAGCTGAAGAGTGTAATTCAAAAATTCCTGGCCGGTCAACGTTTTGTTGATGACGATGAAGTGCAGCAGTGGCTGACATCGCAGGCGGCCGCGTTCTACGAGGGTATACAAAAGCTTGTGTCCCTCTATGACAAGTGTCTCAATAATGGCGGTACCTATGTCGAAAAGTAGCCTAAGAAACGTAGAATCTGATGAAAATATTTTTTTTAAAAAATTATATTTTGCTCTTTGTTAATTCCCAAACGGTACTTACTTTCCGAATACGCCTCGTATGTGATCGGTTATGGTTTGAAAAAGATTTGAAACAAGTTACTGATAGCCATTTAGATATATTGGGTACGGAGTTTGTAAATGAAAATGTATCCCAATTTAAGGTATGCACAACACGCTGGCTATCTTTAAATAAGCAGCAAATACCTATTGTCTAGGAGTAATGGATTTGTGTATCCACCATACCCCACTGATTTGCCTCCTCTAGATTGCATAAGCGAAAGATTAATATCTCCTAGACTTCCATTTATGCAAATTAGGAGGTTAAGACATCAAATGGGTGATGTGGGATATGGGACAAGTAATCAATGTTCCAGTAGATGTTAATAATATGGTAACGCTACTACCTAGAGTATTGGACGATGATTACAGTTTCAACGTCCATATAAAGAGAAACTTGATTCACAAATCTACGTATCTGGAAGGAACTGTGAAAAAATATACAATAAAACGTTGGCTTACTTATTTGATTAATACTCCATTGTACAAACATTACAAGATTACAATTAACGATGCATTTTTCGAAAAACAAGAAACTACTAAAGAAGAAACTAAATGGATAGAAGACATAGAATTGTCAAGTGATGTAGAATTGCTGCTAGCTCAACAGCAAACTCTCCTGTGGAATGAGGATAAGTACTTGGAAATTGCTCCTGCTCAAAAGAACACACCCTTGTCCATCATATACGATTAACACGCAGAAGATCGAGGCAATTTAAAGAAGACCCCAAGGTAACACCATTCATGATGGCAACAAGCGAAATTCGCCGTGATCTAAAAATGACTACTCTAAACGTACAGAGTTTAAAAACTCATGTGCAAGACATAGCAACGGATACAGTGACAACTGATACCGATATCCTGGCGCTCACCGAAACTGTAAATTTGGAATTTTATAAATGCATCACGCAATTTATGCATGACGAACAAAGAGCAGGTGGAGAAACATGGAGCAACTACCACGGCTACTCCACATCTGTTGATGAAGTTACCTAAGGAGGATGGAGCAGATTACAGAATAGCTGCAGCTGAAAAGAGAGGTGATATTTGTGCGGCAGAGTGTATGGTCAACGGTGAAAAAGGTTTTAATTGTTACCCTGTATATTTGTAACAACACGCCTGTTGATGATTGTAAGAGATTTGTTTTGAGTCATTTGGGAACGTTTGCTCCCAAATCTACAGAGATGTTTTCAATTATGGCCACAGAAGGTCGTAAAGCAATGCCCATAATATTGGCAGGAGATTTTTAACACTGACTTAAAGAAGGAGGAAAATCAAAGCTTTGTCACATTTATGGAGGAAACGTTTAGCTTAATGTTGATGTCAAATCCTCAATGTAGTACTCCTAGATCAAAATCTTGTATAGATATGGTGTTTGCACGAAATGTTGATCCTCTAAAGTGTACAAATTTTATAATATATTTCAGCTACCACAGACCCATCTTAAGCGTAACTAATTCAAGTTAAATAAGCAATGTCTTAATCAAACTATTTACTCAATTGTAAAGCATGTATAAAGGGAATATTTAGAATAAAGCTAATATATAAACAATTTTTGGTACTATAAACTAAATCTTACTAAGGTAGGTAATACAACTTAGGACATAAAACCTCTTGAAATTATGTACCATTATTTGTAGGATGTTGGAATGCTGATCTCTTAGACAGCCAAATCCTTGTGGTTTTCATTTTTTAATGGGAGAGGGGGAGGCTAAGCTACATTCAAAACTTCTTTTCTGGTCTCAAAACCATACTTATTTAGTGAAATTTCGGGTTCTCAACATGGTAGGTATGCAAATGACATTCTTCTGAGAAATTACATTGTGGCAGAAGACCGACATCGATTAACTTATCGGAAATTAAATACCGCGATGTCCCAGAAGGATGTGATCTTCGTACTGTCAGTCACTACAGTGACTGGCTACAGCAGGAGTTCTTAACCTTTTACAAACCTGAAGCCACATTCATCATTGTTTATCGAACTCGCGGGCCTCGAGGTTATAAAAATTACACCTTTAATTCAAAACACTTTCACATATTCTCACGAATTTTCTTAAACAAAATTCAATCACTAATGCGATATTTCACATTGCCTTTGCTTCAGTAACCTTCAATACCAAATTCTTTAATTACAGTTTGCATACATACATTCCTCAAATGTTCATTAATAGACGCGTCCTAGTACATAAATTGACGTCCTTCATTAACATGAACAGTTGCTCACAGCGATACGCACTGCAAAATAAATTACGTTAATAATAATGATGGTCGACTGGAACAGAGATTCGAGATCAGTTCGATTTCTCGCTCCCCCTCAATCTCGAGCTATCGCCAGAGCATCACGTACCAACTGGAGTGCAGGCCTCCAGTGTTTAAAAACAAATTGAGACAAAAACTAAACTTATCTACTGACATCCTTTATTAATGGCCATTCTTTAAAAACCAATTGGTCAGGAGACATTTCAACATACACAGCATTTATATACAGTTTAATCCCAGCCATCTGGGTTTATTTTTTCTCAACAATTAGTTTTCAATAAACTAATCGATCGATAAAAGTATATCTACACGACATGAAGGTCGTATTTTTGGGGGGGAGGAATTGAACAGCTCCTACTCATTCTTAACCTCGGCACGATGGGGGTGAGTGGTCTGCATCACACCTCAGCCGCGCTTTACCCCCGGGAAAGGACCCCGGTACCCATTGGATAGGAGGCTGGGTAGACCCCAAAGCTGGTCTGGAGGCAAAGGCTAGAGGAAAAATCCTCTTCCCCCATCGGGGATCAAACCTCAGCCGTCCAGCCCGTAGCTAGTAACTATACTGACTGAGCTAACCCGGCTCCATAGCAGCTCGGCAGAAGGTTCTTAAACGAGTCTACAAAATGAACAATAGAATTATACTCTGGGGTAATTACTGGGCCTCTCTGTGTGGTCACGCTTAAGAATATCGAAACAAATTCCCAACACTAGGTAACTATTTTTAACAATGTTTATTTATGTCAAATGGCAGGTACGTAGAATTTCATCTTTGATCCTTTTTTGCCAAGTTTGTAGACCACTTTGCCGTCAGAGACGGTGCCCAGGGTGCACCACAAGGAGGTAAGTCTTTGTTATGTAATATTAAAAAATAAAAACCATCCATATAAAATAAACACATTAAGTGTTCCCTGAGTACATTATGTCAAACGGCATCATATATATATATATATATATCTATATATATATATTATTTTAATTTACGAAGTAACAGGACATAAACTTCAAGACAGAGAAGATCACGGAGCTCCAAGCAGAGAATTTTGCAACCTCATCGGACTTGAGAGCGGAGAAGGCATACAAAAGCGAGTTTCTGCAAGTCATAAATGAACAGAAAAAAGAAATTGATAGGCTGAAACAAGAAATTTCATCGAAAGAAAAACTGGACTCAGCAATCAAGAATTACACAAATCAGCATCCGGCAGCAAGGCCAGTCATTGAAAGAAAATACAGCATAGAGGACAACAAATTTTATGCATATGGATGGTTTCGAAAAGGCAAAAGGTTATCTGCTGATAAACCAGGATTTAAGAGGAGAAAGATCAGTATAATTGGAGCACTAAATGAAGGAAAAATTAAAGCAACATTGTTAGTTACAGGCTATTATAAACGTGTTCTAAAATGGTTATATGAATCCACAGCAATGACAAATTTCCATAGTTACAACAAAAAACAAATTCAGTACACTGTTAGAGACTGTTTACTGGCGCTGCCTAGGAAATATTTAGCATACGAGAAGAGGAAGTGAAACAACACAGACGCGCTCACAACAGTTCTCAGATATATTGAGAAAGGTAAGTGGAAATTCAAACTTATATAAAGAACCAGATAATCTTCAACAAGTTCAATGGTAAAGTCTGAAATCGAAACTCGTCTAAATACTAAATACGGAAAAGGAAGCGTCCATATTGGATGGGAATCTCGTGTATGTTTGTACGAATGTCGAGTGATGCGTCTGCATGTCTTTAGAAACATGTCGCTTATTCATAATATTTCAAGGTTTAAAATAAAATTAAGATTTACAGTCTCGACATATATGATGAACATTTAATTTTGATTCCATTGTAGCAGTTTGGTTCTCGCCGAATTCAGTTCAGTTCGATTTTCACTCGTGGCGAAGAGGCAAATCTTTCATTTTGAATGAGTTTCTTCAAAACAACAAGCAACAGTCACATTATTTGTAATTCCATAAAACGTCAGCTATTGATAATATTCTCGATGCATCCACTAATATTATTATTGGAACCGAACGCCGACTAATTTAAACCTCTACTTCGCTTTTCTTAAATGGTTGCATCGTGTTGTGTCGGTAGTAAGCAAAACAAAATCGGCCCACCTTCAAAACAACCAGTGCATCATATTGTATATGAATAAACATACCACGTGTGAAATTACATAAACACTTCATGTTCTGACATGTTATCACCAGGTGTGTTTTTGGATACGATAAAATTGAAATGTCACTATTAAAACAGATACGTAAGAATAATTGATAAATTTTAAAATGTTAAAACTGAAAATTTTAAAAACCAGTTGGTAAAATAAATAAATGTTGTGCATTGTTAGACTGTTTATTCGCGTTGCCTTGAAACGACGACTTTAACTAAAAAGGACGTAACAGCGGACTAAAGCACAAACACTTGAGAAGGAACAATTGTAGGAAAAGGTAAGTGGTAACTGACATTAAATGCGATTTATCAATGGAAAAAATTGTCCCGAATTTAAGATGGGCGTTTATATGTATGACGAGTGATATGTCTCAATATCATTACATTATTAATTTTACAGTAAAGTTTCACCTCAAGTCTGTTGAATTATATAACGCGTAAGGTAAAAGGTCGAAGCCGTGACGTCATAAGTCTGTTTTTAAATAACAAGTTGAACATGCGAACTACCTCCTTGCGACATAAAACTTTTCAAGAGACAATAACTATTTTTTAAATTCCCTGTCGTACAGCAGAGACATTTTTAAGACACTCACAGTTGCTCATCTGTTCAAGAGACCGCCATCTTTCATCAACACTACCGCCCATTAACGCGTTTCTTAAAGACTGAATCAGTTAAAACTTAACCACGCCCTCACATCAAATTTAGCATTCATTTTAATATTATCTCCAACGGCTTAAAACCGTGAGGCGCTCTGATTAAAAATATTTACGCACTTTTAATTTACGCAGTTACTTCAATACAGGCACAGAGAGTATTCTTCCCAGTTTGTTTACTGCAAACAACTAAACCAAGGACAGAACAGCAGTTCTTTTGCCATCGTCAATCGCAGCTTACACCTCCATTAACATGTCAGGACACGAAACTTTCTTGTTATACAAAAGGACGTGTGAGATTGACCATGAAATGTTTGAAGGTGAAGTCAATGAACAGGACGCTGCCCAAGTCATATATCACTGCATGTTCGGGACATACAAGGAAGATCTGTCTATTCTAGAACAAATAACAAACTGTGCCACCTGGTACACCAGAGAGCAGCTGGGTAAAAGATTCCAAAAGATGACAACCATAGGGAAATCTGTCAAGACCCAACTCATAATCCAAAAGATGTACTCCAAAATGTCTGCAAATCAAACAGGCTTTCTTGCATCAGCATATCTACAAACTGTCGCTGTCCCAATATTCAGTGGCTACAGGACTCAAACAATAGGAGAGGATTTTTTTGAAAATGTATTAAAAGATCGGGGTCAATGATGACTGGCAAAACTACCCAAAGCTTAATAAGCAGCACTGCTACTCTTTTAAAGGAACTTATGAAAGAAGTTGGTAAAAATGGGAGAATTGAAATGGGTACTCTTGCATGGAGGGACATGGGGACACTAACTGCCAGTAACCCTCATAATGAATTAAATGTCAAGCTTGAGGGGAAGAACAAATCTTCCTGGGTAGGGGGAACAAAGATTGATTGCCAAGTACACTCAATGTATCGTCTATGTTTCCATTTCACTTTTATTCATTGCTAATTGTTGAATTAGTATTAGTTAAGTAATCATATTTTTATAAATGCAGACATGTACCCTGGGCAACGTCTCTGACGGCAAAGTGGCTTGGCAATATATGGGTCAAAGATGAAATTCTATGTACCTGCCATTTGACATAAATAAATTTACATAGGTTTATATCCCACGCAACGGCTAATTGCACCGCAGACATTTTAATTACAGAGAAGCAGTAATTGTCCATCATGGGTCATAAAATAGTCAACTACACAGTCAACGAATTCTGGAGCGGATGGGACTTCGCCTCGCTGCTAGCTGCAGGAGCCGTAGTGGTTTTTGGGCTCGGCTTCATATTTATAATTTTCATCCTCAGCAAAGAACTGAGAAGGAATCAATGGCTCAAAACATTTCAACACTGGATCAAAAACACACAGTGGTAAGCAGCCGTTTTAAATTTTATGCTACGCAACGGAGAGAATAATAATTTTTTAATTATTATAATAAAAATCTGTCTGATTTTACAATGTCATTATATTGGCTACGACAAATAAGGGGCACCCAACACAGAATTAATTAACTGCACACCGAGTATATGCACCAATGAAATAAATGTTAACCGTACTATCTCCTTCATTACGTAAGTTGTCAGTTCCGGACAAACAAGAAGCCTTAATATCTCAGATTCAGACGTACACACTGCGTCTATTATGAGGCAGCACGAACCTCTGAAACGTCGGCTATATGGCACTCATTTTAAGCTTCGAATGGGAATGCTTTTAATTTCGCTTCAAAATACTTCGGTATATTACTTTCCGCTCAATATTTGCAAACTATTCTTGGCGAAATTCATTCGCGGGCACAAACCAGCCTTCGGGAGCGCCAGGAGTTGCGCTTCACCGCTGTACAATATTCTCCTTTCTCAATCACGTCTCGGTCTGTATCAGAACCTGCCTTTAATTCTTACAGGACTCGAGAACTGAAATCCCACAAGAGCTGCCCGAAAGCGGATAAAAGAACCAAGGCAATTTCCAATACAAGAAGCATCGTCGAGTCCACGGCTTTTCGAGCACCACCAAAAAGATCCACATCCAGCACGACAACCACTACCAGTATACAACCCGACTCATCCATATCAAGTGTAAGCAGCAACACATGCAAACTGCATGGAAGAAACCGAACAGCCAGGAGAAATTACCTGTGCGAAAACTGCTCGGGCAAGTAAGGGCACGCGACAGGAGAGGGCAACCCCACGAGACACTGAAGAGCAATTTCGGCACAGATACCGACTTCCTAAGCGGAGCAACAGTGTGATGGTGACTTCTGGTACATCCTACATCCATGGACGTCCTGAAGGTACCATTTGGCTACACGCGACAGAGACAAGCGACCGAGGCAGGCGACAGAGTTACGAGACCGAGACTGGTCGCTTCCTGTCTGCTCTCTGTACAATCGTATGAAGTACAATTACGAGCGCGAGACAAAGACAGGCGACAGAGACAAAGCACAGGAGACCGCTCTCGGACCAGTAGTGTCTCGCGACGGGCTCAGGCAGCACGTCAGTACGTAACCAAACTGCTTATGATTCAATCTGAAATAACTCCTGAAATTATATTCTTCTAATGATAAATGATTCTTTATTAACAGACAGAAAGATCCTTCTTCACGTCTGGTTTTGAATATTGAACTCGTAGGTTTTCTTTGTTTCTTTCGCAACACATCATCTTCTTCTTATTCTTCGAGTAACCTTTTTAGAAGCATTTTTGTACTCATTTTT
>NW_019059585.1:203340-220652 GCF_000696155.1 Zootermopsis nevadensis
AATCTACTACCCCGTTAAGCAACCGAGAAACATACCGGACAAAGTGGATACGTTAGATTACAGCCAATCGTCAAAGTACGCTTCAGCACCATCGAACCAAGGACCTATCAAGAGGACACACCCAGCAGCTGGGCCTCGTACTCAGAAAAGTAGAAGATCGGGACCGATCGCTGTTGCTGTTGAAGGAATAACATCTTCTAGAACACCAGGAGCGCCTCGACGTAAAAGGGCCCGCACAGATCCCAAGTCTGCCAGCGCCGCAGCTAAAGAAGAAAATCAAACAATGCTACTGGAAGCGTTTCATATCCTCAAGTCCGGTGTAACCTCACCGACAAACCCTTATTTTACATATCGCCAACGAGCTAAGAAAATACGACCCAAGCACCTTAGCACAAGTGAAGCATGCAATTAATAATGTTATTTTCGAAGCCGATATTGGGAATTATTCTTATGGATATTACATATGTTCGGCAGGGATGCAATCTATCTCCAATTCTATTCAATCCCTCTTCGGAACACATTCGAAGCAGCATTGGAAAATATAAACGTTGGAGTGCTTGTGATTGGAGAACGATTAAATAAAATTCGCTACGCGGACGACACTGTAGTGTTCGCCGACTCTCTGGAAGGTCTCCAAGAATTGATGGATCGTATTGTGAAGGCCAGTACCAACCACGGCTTAGATCTTAACATCAAAAAACAAAGCTCATGGTCACCAGTAAGAATGCTGTATTTACCAGTCAGCTGGTAGTTAATAATAAAGGAATAGAAAGGGTATCGAAATATACATACTTGGTCAGCACAATTAATCACCAGTGGGATCACTCCTTGGAAATAGAGTGCCGTATCGTAAAAGCCAGAGCCACTTTCATCAAAATGGGATCAATGTTCAGGAGTAGAGCCTTAAACTTAAACACCAAGTTAAGACTACTCAGATGTGCTTTTATACGGCGCTGAATCGTGGACGTTGACCTAAGCTTCTTTAAAAAAGTTGGAAGCCTTCGAAATGTGGTTGTACCGACATATTCTCAGAATTTCCTGGATTGACCGTGTAACCAACAAAAAAAATATTACTGTAATGCAATATGATATCTCTGATTATCATCGCAGAAACAAATGTCTTGTGGCATGGCCAATCAGGTATGCAAACACTCTTCTTTCCATTAAGTCTATTACCTAACAGTCTGACCGATTACCCTTAGTGGCACACAGGAGCTAAACACGAATGGAAAATATTTAATCAGCTTCTATTCAGAACCGTGTAAATACAGAGTGGCGCACGAGATGTTTAACCATTTGTTTTTCATTTTTTGGTCGTACTATTATAACGAGATATTTCAAACTTCGCGCATAGATGCAGTGATTTATGGAAAGTCCTCTAGGGTTCAGCACTGATCAGTTGGTTAAGATGGCTGACAACGGGCGGCTTACTCTTGAACAAAGAACGAAATTGGTGCTTTTGTACGCAGAAACGAAGAGTGTGATTGTTACACAGAGACGTTTTCGTAAACATTTCGGCACAAGGTGGGCTCCCGCTAAGAACACAATCTATAGATTGTTTCAGCTGTTTGAAAATAACGGAACAGTGTTAGAACCAAAGCATACAACGTTCGGCGAAAGAATACTGTCCCACCGCTTTCCTCAGCGCCATCAGTGTGGCCGAATTTGGCCACCTCACAGCCCCGACATCAATCCCTGCTATTATTTTCTTTGGGGATTCTTAAAAGAACAAGTCTTCCATCAGCATCCTGAAAGTCTGGCGGAACTCAGAGCCCGTATCATGCAAGTCTGCAGCACAATCGATGAATATCTGTGTCGACGAGTAGTGCAGAATATGAACGTTCGTCTTGAAGAGCTAGTGCGACAAAACGGTGGCCACATTGAACATGTTCTCCGTTAATACCAAATCTCCATGCTTTTGTGTTTCAAAGTTTATGTAGTTTGTAAACTTATGTGGTGTAATATTGAATTAAACCTAAATATAAATAGTTCAACATCTCGTGCGCCACCCTGTAATAGCTGTAATCAGTTTAATTGTGGAAATATGAATCATTACAAATAAATTACTTGTTAAATTTTTATTTCCCTCACTTTCAAGAACCCACTCTTCCATGCATATCTCCAAGGAAACACACATCAGCGGATTTAATACTGATTGTAGTACAATAATTCTTTATTCTGAAATGAAAAATGATTCCATATTCTGTACACAGAATGTAAACAAAATAGTGAGTTACTAAACGTCAAAATGGATGGTACATACAGTTACCACTGTTTTAAAACGTTAAAGATCTGAACAACAGACACATTGAAACATAACCTCACGCTTTTCAAAATATTCGTTCACAAAATATCGTCATATAAATTAACATTTAACAGAAATTGTTTTATCTCGAGATGTTTATTACCACACTGAATTTCTTGGATTGAATACCACTACTGCTTTCATGCAATCGTTACGCTGGAATCAATGGATACAAAAAATTACAATATGTGACCTCACATGACATGGCATTTTAACGTGTCTCAGGAACACCGGCGAAATCGTTCAGAATTGGTTAGCGGTTACAAGCATCGCGCACAGCTGTTTAGTCTTTATGTGACAACCTCAAACGGATTTTAAAACACATAAATAAAACTAACAACCATAAATCAGCAACTATGTATGATATTTGAGGTTCTCACGGCTGTGAAGGTGTCTATGTTGATCCTCTGGATTATAACGCCGTATGGAATTCCGCGTTGATACCAACGTATCGCAGGAACATACTGCAACCATCTTCAGGGTTGGGTGAGGCATTATGTTCCTCCGAAACTTTGGTCCACAGGGCAAGACAAACATCGACAATTTGTAATTAATTTCACTTCGTACAGCTGAAATACTACTTAACTAGTTAGCGTCTTGCAATGAACTAAACTGGCAGCGCCGTGCAATATAGGCTTTGTGCTCAGCTACATTGGAGCATGTGGCCAGAGCCTCACTGAATAAATTAAAGCAACAGTGACGCAAATCATTATAAGCAAGGTAAGTTAACCCAAGTACTTCTGTATGAACCGTCATAATATATAACTTGTTACTCTTATTAGCTCAATTTGGGAATACCTTCTTTCAAAAACTTCACTTTACACTTAGTTACGAGATCCAGAAGAAGAAAAAAAAATTTGAGGCGCGTTGGAAACACAAGAAATACACAAAAATAACACTGGTCAGAGATGCCCACTCCTCATTTTGGAACAGTCACCAGCCTCCTGTCACTACGCCCCTGTCTGGTAAAAATAGTTACCATAGCAACCTAATTTGTAATAAGGCACGGGCAGAGAATACACCAGCAGCAGAGCAAGTAATTGCTTAGGACTTGGAGCACTTAAACAAGAGAAAATGGAGCAGAGGGCAGGCGAAGCCAATGAAGGAAGTCTTTCTCACGCCTACAAACACTACCTCACAGTCATATTGTGACTTGGTTAGAGGTCTCTTGGATGATGCTACTTCACGCCTTGGTCATGAGCAGCTACTGAAACATGCATTTTTTTCTAGCATTGATTGGAACACATTAAGAGAAGGTTTCCGAGTAAGTTCATGGCCTACCATGAACACGTTAACAGATTGCCTGAAACTAAGGTTAACATCGCGATCCTGGAAAACGACCCCTCGAGTCGGTAAACATATGGAAAAGGCGACAGTTTTCGTCAGAATGTGTGTAGAAATAACTTTAACAAAGGTCAGTATTACCTTGACAAAGATGGCTTACTATATCGGCGACCGGCAGGTCATTGCCCCGATCAGCTGGTAATACCACATGGGTTTAGTAAATGACGTCATTGCCTCGCATCACAGCAGTCAGTTCGCGTCACACCCAGGACAGGACAGGACAGAAATTGATAATGGACAATTTCAGATGTGTAGACCATTATTTGGATTGATAGGTGACAACTCCCCCGCTGGTATTTCCACTTTGGCATGGTGGGTGGGCTTGTGTGTCCCGATAATCCCGAGAGCTATGCCGGCGGTAGCTTTGCTATCGGTAGGGCCTCCCAAGCCGGACAGGTCAAGGGTAGGGACCAGACTAAGAGAAATACCCTGGTCCTCCAGGTTGGGGGTTGGATCGTAGGGCCGACACCCCTACATCTGTAAAAATGATATATGTTGAGAAGCATGAAGAAGCACAGTGTGCTATATAGTGGGAAGAATGAAGGTAGACATGAATATGGAGTAGCATTTATCATAGGACCAAGATTTAAGAATAACATTTTAGATTATCAAGCCATCAATGAGAGAATGTGTGTGATGAGACTTAAGATGAAATTCTACAATGTAGCAATGATTAACATATATGCTCCAACAGAAGAGACAGAGTCGAACGAGAAAGACAAATTCTACCATAAACTGGAAAGGGTGTTAGATGCTTTACCATCCAGTGATGTTAAAATAATTTTAGGCGACTTTAACGCCAAGATAGGAAAGGAAGAGGAATTTAGAAGCATCATTGGGAGGAACAGCTTACATGATATCTCCAATGATAATGGGAGAAGACTGATAATTAAGAATATGGTAGTAAGATCAACTCAGTTCGCACATAAGAACATACATAAGCAGACATGGAGGTCACCAAATGGCCAAGTGTTTAATCAAATAGATCATGTATTAATAGATAAGAGAAGAGCTTCGGGAATACAAGATGTGAGGTCATTTAGAGTGGCTGACGGAGATACAGATCACTACCTTGTTAGAGCAAGATACCTGTGTAAGATAACCAGGACACCAAGACAGAATTTGGGAAAAATTCCTAAAATAAAGGTGTTAAACAACGGCCCGTGTTGCTGTCTGACTCAACGAAGAAGATCATTTCTCCTGAGAGGCAGCCTGTACTACCTTGCCCAGATATTAATAATATTGATACACTCAGTGTTCAACTTGAGACGGTCCAATTTAACAGGCAGACCACCACTGATATGCTACAGATTCTTGTAGACATGGTGCGTAATCTCTCTGAGGAGGTCACTCTACTTAAAAGTGAAAATTTGGATATGAGAAGGCAGATTATGGACCTAAAGGTGCCATCAGATATAACTCCTGGGCCGTCTACATTTGTTAGGTCATTGCCCCCAGCAGCAAAGTCCTACAGTGAAGTGGCTGCCGCCTGTTTGCCTGTTCAACATTCCGTGTCTGCTAGTGTTCCTGACATCAGCACCGTTCCTGTCAAGTCTACGGCCGGGAAGAATATTGATGTTGCTGCTCCTACTGCTTCCGGCGATGGATTTGTAACAGTCGTCGGCAAAAAAGAAGAAGGCATTGTCCAGGAAAGAAACTCCCACCGCGTAGAAATAGGCCCATTACATGGTCGAGCGGACGCTCCATCCTCCGCATGCGATAACCAGGCATGTTGAAAATAATTTGATGTTGATAGTCTTCCTACTAATGTCTTTTGCAGGTTAACTATGCACTTGACAACAATCAGTAACTTTTTTTGGTTAATTTATGTTTTTAGTAAGATAATGATTACAAAAGATTTGAATGGCAATTTCATTGCTTTGGTATGTTAATGCACAACGGTCATTCAGTCTCTCTTTATAGACTAGTTAACAAAGAAATTGTAATAAGAGACATAAGAAAGTATAATTAAAAGTGTAAATTTTATAGTATGATAACACTGTGTGCCTCGATTCTTAGGTTATGACTAATCGAGGGGAACAAAAGTGCACACACGACACAAAAAGTGCACACTTGCTTGGAGTTGTCACCAAGTAATACGAACTGTCTTTGTGCAACTCTCATGTGTCACCACCATGTGCATACTGTTACAGCCCCCACTCCTTTGACCAACGCCTAAGACGAGCATTATAAATACTCATGTTGGGAGTAATAGAGGATCCTTTTTGTATCTTCGGATCGCTCTCGACAGGACATTCTCGTAAGTGCCACTGGGCACTACATTAACATCTTTTCAATAAATTCTTCTTCAATTGGAATTGTTTTTTGGAAGTTGAAAGGACACATCTAACTCTCCTTGAGCCGGACTTCGCTCCGCTCCGAACCAACGACTATCCCAACTAGAAGACTTGTTCGATGATCAACATACATGGTTGAACAAGCAACTGAAATCGCAAGACATTTCAGCAGCAAAGCGACAGTTTTCGTCAGAATGTATGTAGAAATAACTTTGACAAAGGTCAGTATTACCTTGACAAAGATGGCTTACTATAACGGCGACCGGCAGGTCATTGCCCCGATCAGCTGGTAATACCGCATGGGTCAGTAAATGACGTCATAGCCTCGCATCACCACAATCAGTTCGCGTCACACCAGGGAGTATTTATGGATGCAGAATGGATGAAAATATACCAGTGTTATGCACTGCGACTAGGAGTGATATTAACTTGTCAAAAACACATGAATATGTCAATCGGGGGCTTGACATATTCAGTGTTGACGGTGCATTTGTCACCGCGCTTATCCGAGTTAGATTTTATAGACGCCATCTCAGACCAAAGTAACTACATTATCCGCTTATGTAAGCACCATTCAAGAAGCCTTGATTTTCCTGAACAAGATAAGTCATAAAAGACGGAGAACAGAACCAGGTGTCAAACCCAGGACCACAGAATAGCAACGGCAATACGGCCAACTATAATGGGAATTCAGGCAATTATCACAATCGGTACGACAAGGACAGATACGGCAGACACCACGTGAGGAACTTTGGCTACAAGAGAAACCAAAATTTCTGCCATGGAAGACGAAATGATTGATTCAATCATAGATGTGCGTCGCCAGCCTACAGACCACGCGATAACACAGTCACACACCACACACGACGTCGCAGGGGGAGCACACCAATTCATCGGCACCGGAGAACTAATAGAAACAACGTGCACGGACCACGGCATCACAGCTGCGGGACTTATCGTATCGGCTGTACTACATCCAGGTCAGTCACTTCGTCACAAAATGCACGGAAAGCAGCTGAATCGGAGACAAGCAGAACAGTGAGTCAGAAACAGAAATTGAAATGCTGTACGGGGAGTTAGAATGTTTCAGTGGGGCAAGTGGCTCAGAGGCTAATACAAGCTCTTTGTTACATCCCAGCTATACATGTTGGTATATTTGTATTCGTACTATGGCATTTAGACATGTTCACTTATTACAATGGGACACAGGTATTACACACACACAAGCATTATTAGGTATATTTTTAATATCAAATACAATTTCAAGCTATCTTATGGTACTATAAATGTTTTGTAACCGAGTTATTTCAGACACTTTGGAAACAGGATATACAGTGCATACCACTTAAAATGCAACCCAACAATAAGTACAAAAATGAAAACAGAAGCAGGTCCACCCCATATAATAAGAATCTTCCACCCGACCCCATGACACTCAAGTCAAGGTCACCCTTATTGCTAGGCCACAAATGCTGTGCAGATGTGAACAAGGTGTATTCATAACCAGATCACTCATGAACCTTACTACACATCAAAATAATTTGTCTGTGAAGCATTTAGTAATGCATATCCTGAGAGGGAAGTACTAAGTAAGACAAAAGTACACTGAAGACCAATCATATCATTGGTTCCCGGATTATTTCTGAGACGTGTGAATTCGAGAGTAAGGGCTTCATTGCATGTAAGATGGCGGGGGCCGTTATCGACGTGAATGTCTTTGTGAGAGTAAGGTAAGATACCTACTTTTGAAATTTTGTGCATATTCTCCGGAATGTGTTAATGAAATCTCACGCCTACAAACGGGTTCCAGAACGCACCGACAGCAGACGAAGTCCTTGCTTAGAATTTGGCGCGCTTTAACAAGAGAAACGGTGCAGAGGAAAGGCAAAGGTGTTGCTAATGCATGTATCATAAGGAATTTTGAATTTGCATGCTTTATCCTGTTTACAGCTTGAGAGATGTGTGTGATTTATAAATGTTTATTTATTTTCAGACCTCTGAATTCAGAGGAAACTGACATTGTAATATGTAAAAGGGGGGGAAAGTCATTTTGAATGAGGGATCTTCAGATGAAAACCCAAGGACCTTTCTATTTAATCGAGTCTTTGGACCCAAATCTTTAGTAACCATTTGCTTACTCTTAGGCATATTCAAAGAACGCACCGGCAGCAGACGAAGTCCTTGCTTAGAATTTGGTGCGCTTTAACAAGACAAAATGGTACAGAGGGCAGGCGAATCCAGTGAGGGAAGTCTTATCACGCCTACAAACGGGTTCCAGAATGCTATTTGGGTCATACTACTACACCAGATGGGACAAGGCCGGATGTCAGGAAAGTACAGGCAATACAGCAATTCCCAACACCCAAATCCACTAAGCACTTGAAGGCATTTTTAGGTTTGGCCGGGTACTATAGGAGATTCCTAACTTCAGTGCAATCGCAAAAACACTACACAAATTCACAGGCAAGAATGACCCGTACGTATGGGAAACAGAGCAGGAAAACGCATTTCAAACTCTAAAGGGTTTATTGAGCAAAGAGCCCTTGTTACGCTATCCTGATTTTGAGTAGGAGTTCCTAGTTACTTGCTATGCAAGCACCAACTCAATAGGAGGGGTACTGAGCCAAGGACCCATAGGTAAAGATATATATTTTCAGTCACGCAAAATAATAATAATAAAAAAACCAAGAGACACTATGACATTAGACACTGTCGCCCCACTAATGTATTATTTCGAAATAATTAATAAAACAGAGTCCGAGAATGAGGCAAGTGCCAGAGGACACCTTCAAAAAAATTATAAAATGTTCTAGAAGCTTTTTATCTTCAAAGAGTACGGAGTACACATATTGTACCCGGGCTATGCCCTTGCTGCAAGAGTGTCACAAGTCGCTCTCTGATCAGCAACAAGTTTAGTCGTGACGACAGTACTTCGTCCAGTCAGAAGTCAGCCACTGCTACAGCCTTAAGCACTGTCGTACTTGTTACTACTATTATATTAGTAATAAATCTCTCGTACAAGTCAACTCTTCTGCAGCAATTACTCCATTCGGCAACCGATAACCAACCATCAAATTCGCTTGACCAACTTATCAAACCCACACAGTACTTCGCATGGTTTTCCCGTGTGTGGTACGCAACACTGAACAAGTTCGAAGTCGTGGAAGACGGAGAACAAAACCGGGGGTCAAACCCAGGACCACAGAATAGCAACGGCAATACGGCCAACTATAATGGGAATTCAGGCAATTATCATAATCGGTACGACAAGAACAGACAAGGCGGACACCACGCGAGAAACTTTGGTTACAGGAGAAACCAAAATTTCTGCCATGATCCATTCAATCAGATATATATGTCGCCAGCCTACAGACCATACACGACGTCGCAAGGGGAGCAGAATCGAGGAGGTTTGAACCCCCAAGCTCCAGTCGATCATCTACACACGAGACCAATCATGGTGAGAACCGAGCACTAGCGGGAAAAGGGAGGAATGACGTAGGAGACCGACCGTCAATCTATGTAGGGGTCATGAACCCATGCCAACCTAAGGGATGGTGCAGCAGTACCTGAAGAGAACCGAGTTCCAAACATTCGTTACGGAGGCTCAAATGAGGAAGGCACTGACATCAGTATATACGATAAATGATACAAACTTAAAGGGATGTTTATATTTGCATTTTAACATTACAAATGCCTCTGACAGATGCAGGAGGGTGGCATAGGAGACTGCGTCAGAATGTGTATAGAAATAACTTTGACAAAGGTCAGTATTACCTTGACAAAGATGGCTTATTATATCGGCGACCGGCAGGTCATTGCCCCGATCAGCTGGTAACACCACATGGGTTTAGTAAATGACGTCATAGCCTCGCATCACACCCAGGACAGGACAAAAATTGATAATGGACAATTTCAGATATGTAGACCATTATTTGAATTGATAGGTGACAAAGTACGCATGTTGTCACGCCATTTAAAATTAGGAGCTAGTTTTCACGAGAGCTCCGATGGTTCAATAACACAAACGTTACTCCAGAGACGAGACGAGGGAGATCCAAGCTTTCAACAGAAGCAAACAGTATGTTGAATGAGACATCAGTTAAAAGTGGAAGCCAACATGAGAGACGTTTGGCTATAGGAGCATTAATTTGTAGTTTCAGACTGAGAAAGGAAGCATTATCCCAATGACCGCTTGGAGAGACAAAACCCCTCTGCCAAAGCATATAGTTGAACTGGACAACATTCCCCAGAGCCAAAAGATCTCTCAGCTGTCCCATCTCTGCTTTATAAAAATTACTGTGGAACCTCATAAGGGGCGAACCGTGCCGCCTCAGTGCGCATGGTGCCAACAGTTTTACCACGTGGCGGCAAACTGTCAGGCCCCTCCGGCCTGTACCCACTGCGCGGAGGAACATTGCTCGTGGCAATGTGAAAATAGATTCCTCCCAAACTTTGTGCCGACCTGCGCCCTGTGCAAGATCGGGGAGCACGGCTCAAAGTACAGAGGATGTCCCTTCTTCTGTGACCTCATGGAGAGGGAGACGAAGAGCAGACCTCCGCAGCAAAATTCAAAAAGAATTGTTGGAGCGCGGGTCTCAGCTCAACCCCAGCGACTGCCCCCCAAAACGTTCCGTGACTTCCCCCCTATGGGTGCTGCAAATGCCTGGAGCAGGCCACTGAACTTTGTCAGCTCGCAACTAACACAGCCTCCACCACATCCCTACAGCTTCCATCAACCACGGGACCTTTATTCTACCTATCATTTCACACAGCCGCACATCATACAGCAACACAGTGCTAACTGTCCCTGCTGCGTCCGGTCCAACACGTCAACACAGGCTACAGCGAGCAAGCCTCCGAATTCTGTAACCGGCATCTATTCGCTGGTTCCGGACAGACCAGTCTCTCCCGCTCACTCTGTAGTAGCGCAGGACGTCACACATGCCGAATCATCTCTCGGCCCAAAATCTAGGTCCTTAGGCCCCAAGACCAAAGCAACTAAGGGGAATAACACAGAACAACTCAGGCAGGGAAAAGAAGAATACATGGGTCAGAGAGACACACACACATCTCATGAACGCACCCAACAATACCCACACCCTCCCACTGGTCTAAGACTCGGAAATCCTCACACCCAGCAGCAGACAAGAGAATTTGTTGAAATTAATCTGGCTCATGTAATCAGATTCGCATCAGCTGCGCTGTGAGGCACTAACAGCACTAAGCATCACTAAGGCACCAAACATACAAACCAATGGGCTAGCTGTATTCAAATTAAAAGTTGGAGCACATCAAGGGTAATGTGGACTGTGACAATGTTATAATGGGGACTTTGGATTTAGCATTTATTGCGTTAAGAGTGCAACTGACAAGTCTCTGGATAACTGTCTCTTTGCTCCATGCCTTCCATTGCCACAGCAAAATTCTGTACATGCCCTTCAATGAGCACTTGCACAAAGGACTGACTTTGGTCGTATGTGACAGACCCGTCCGAAGCACGCGCTAGAGGGGTGTCAGCTTCAGTTGGTTTGTAGCTCTAGCTGTGTTTAGATCGGTGCGTCACCGCAGCTGAGACTGTGCGACCCCCACTACTATTGAAATCCCCTCTCTCGGCTTACACATTGCGCATTTACATGCCACGACTACTCGCGTGACCTTTGCTCAGACAACGTTAAGAGATGCAAGTCCCCTTCCTGAAATTCGAACATTCTGCACATCTTTGGTCCAATGTGTAAGGAACTGGCGACTACAAATCTCTAAACTATTCACATTATTATATTGCTTACAAATTAAAAAAAGTTACGTGCTTTCCTCAACTGTTCACCTCATAAAGTTCAAAAATGGGCAACCACAAAAGAGACACGTTATATGCAACAAAATTGCCTGCATAAAAATATTTTAAAACATGGTGTTTAGGTTTCAACAGCAGTCAATTTTAAAGTATGTGGAACACATCCACATGGCACAAATCAATTGTTTCTGAAAACACCGATTACTGTCTCTCTCAGAATTACATAACACACACATTTTTTTTCTCCTGAAAGTCTATTACGAACTCAAGGGTATGTCTTACAATTGAGGAAACATGGTAACTGGGATAAAGCAACATAATCAGACCTTGTCTTTCACACAAAGTATGCTGCCAACTGAGCCATCTTGTCCTTCGGAGGTCTCGGCTTGCCCCTGCTGCGCCCCCTGCCGCTCCTCCCGCGAGGAGCCCGGCTGCCTGGGGGTCGTGATACGGCTCGGTGTTTCTCGACCAACGGGGTGAAGTAAGGTGAACAGAAAACACAACCGCTCATCTCAGTTGCTTCCTTTGGCAGCTTCGTCTTATCCTGAAAGAACAGACATGCTATTACAATAGTGCCCAGATAAAAACATCACCAAAATCAAGAACAATGCTAAGCTAAGGAGATTCATAAAAACTGAAAACTACTTCCTTTCTTACATACAAGCAAAAATGACACATTTTTTATGTATATAAAGTTATTGAATCCACAGACAAATTTTCACAAGTCTGAATCTCATACCAATGAAGATTAAAGTGTCATCATCACTTTTATCTTTTGGTTTAAATATTTAGGAAAGAGTAGTAAATAGACCTATGAAAGTGATCTCAAAATTACATTTTAAGTGTAATCTGTAACAATTTAAACGCAGACAACTTTGATAACAAAGTTAAAAATCAGGATAACAGTAGACTCGGGCTTTCTAATTACCACAATCCATTAATATATTTAGACAAATACCATGCACCCCCCCCAATTTTTATATCTACCAAGAAAATAATTATTCAAATGAATTAATACTAAAGACAAATATGTGACATTTTAAGGACAAGTCACAATTACATCATGATTTATAACTCTGAAATAAACTTGCATCAGCCATACTGAGCACTTATATATATATATATAGAATGTAACCTAGGGAAGGGGGGAGCCACCGAGGTCAAGAATAAGTAGTAGCTATACCTCCTATACCTCCCAAGCGTCTACATGGAGTATAGTGGGACAGCTTTACTTCTTTTAATCACCACCAGTGGGCTAACATATGGCTCTGATACATTTAATTACATAATATTAGTCTCCTTCATACTCACCTGTCTGTATTCCACATTGACTAGCTGAGCACCACACACGCACACTCCCTCCTCAACAGTCACTTTTTGTGCATCATCAAACAAATGAATTATCACATCACACCTGTAATCATCAAAAAATTCTAAGTGACAAGTTTTTAACATCTATCATAACTTTCAAACACAATGTCCAATAATTTGTCTCAACCCCCAAAAAATTCTTCTTTGGTCAACTGGTTACAAATCCCACCTTCTATCTGAGATGTACCCTCCTCAAAACTTGCTAGCTATCCTACGTTTCCTCACTATCTCCAGGCAAATTCAGTGACAGTATCTGTCGATGAGGACCTCATACACGCATTTCCTCAGGGGCTAATACAACAAACCCTGTGGAACCACAAATTACTTCAATGTAAGATTTGAGATTTTCACAGCGGTGAGAATGAAGAATTCTGTCTTCTGGGATGATTCATCGCCCTGATGACGGAGGCAGTATGATCTCTGAAATGTTGGTAAACATCGACCAGACTACACAGCGCAACAACCCAGAAGACAGAAATCTTCAAATTACTTTCACATGCAAGAATTACCTGTTGCAACCAAGTTTCCACTTGGGGCCAGAGGCGGGATCGAGCACCAAAACGCCACCATCACACTCCACGCAGCTCGAGATGCCAGTACTGTTCAAGCCATGCGGGCATGTTGGATGAATGCATGAATTGCATCCGCTGCCTTTCTTCATCTCCCTGCAAAACAAATTATTACAGCTTGAACACAGTTTTAGAGCCAGACAAAACACATTTGTTTATGCATTATTTTCTGGTCTGCATAATACTTTTATCCAAAAACTAGTTTTATTCTTAAAAATATAATGAAAAATTGAGACGCACATCTTAATTTTCGAAGGACAGTATCCAGATAAGGATGATGTTATTATTTTGACAGATGTGTACTTTATATATATATATATATATATATACACACACACACACCAAAGAGGTTGTTTGTGCTGTTTACGGACATTCACTGTTACCTAAACTTGATTATGTACTGCCAGTATGACAGACAGATTTGAATGTAGTCACACATTGTAAAATACATTTTACAATTTATATAGCTGCATATTTTAATTTAAACCCATCGCCCTTCCGAATAGACCTACAGCTCTTGACAAACACATATATAATAAATATAATGGTAAGTAATGGAACCAATAAAAAATATGTACAATGTAACAACACATACAGGAAAGCTGATTTTAGAATCGAAGAAATACCTATGGCCTAATGATGATATATTGCTATTAAAACATGTAAAAGTAAAGTAAAGTAAAGTTTGTCCCACTATACGCCATGTAGGCGTTTGGGGTGAGTGGAGGTATAGCTCCTCTCTTCCTTGACCTCGGCACTAGATGGGGGTGAGTGGTCAGGATCACGCCCCGGCCGGCTTTACCCCCGGGAAAGGACCCCGGTACCCATTGTAGAGGAGGCTGGGTGGGCCCCAGAGCCGGTCTGGACGCAGAGGCTAGAGGAAAAATCCTCTGCCCCCGTCGGGGATTGAACCCCAGTCGTCCAGCCCGTAGCTAGTCACTATACTGACTGAGCTATCCCGGCTCAGCTATTAAAACATGTAAAAGAATAAAATTATATGCAAACTTGAATATGGAATTTAGTGTGTTGATAGAAAATATAACATACTAAATAGGATTTCCATATATATATATCAGAACAGGATGCTTGATATTTATGTATATGTACATCTCCAATACCAAAAAGGCTAATTTAAATATGTCCTTCTGAAATTAAAAGTTTCCATAGCCCTGGCTTACCGGAATGGCGGATGATTAAAACAGTATGGGCAAAAAGGGTAACTTTTGCCCTTAGCGCCGGCGGACCACGACAGCAACTCAAAGTCATCAAGTGGACACTTGAGTTCCTTGTAGATCCGGATGTTCCCATTTTGTGGCAGATTGTAAGTTTCATCACAGTGAGAACAGTGCATGCGAGATGGTTTCGCCTGGATGTACTTCATGTATCGTCGGCACTTACCACAACTGCAACACAAAAATAAATCTATCACAGCCATCATCTCTACATTAATTCCAGTAAATACAGTCCGATAGAGGTTGATAAGCACCATCATAAGCTGGGCCATGGAGTCGGAAGTAATTTTAGGTGGAGTCAGAGTTGGTAAAAATGTACTTACTCTGACATAAAACCTTAAGGAAATACCATTTTAACACTTTCGCTACCGTGTGAGCTGCTGGCGGCCTCGGGAGATTCAAAGACGTGTTGAGCCACATGGTGTGGGAAAAATGCTTTGTAACTTTGGCTCCAGTACCTTAAGAATACAAACTGTCTACAAATCAACAGATTTCTGCAATAACCATTACATGTATATTTAAATATAGGTTATAATTCTAAAAAGTAGCCTGATGATTAACGTGCTGGTGATGAAATCTCTTATGGTACCATTTACCATTTTAGTAGGTTTACCATTATTAATACATATTGAGCTTTTACGAAGGAGACGGAGCAGGAATCAGAGTCGGAGTGTACTCCACAGCCCTGGTCGTAAGTGTCTCACACTTTATAAATGTCAAAGCTTATTTACCACAATCATAAGAGCAGCCCGGGACCAAGAGATGGCAGTACTAACAGGATGTGGGAGGGTGGTCTGTGGCAGGACCACTCTCATCAAAAACCGCAAGAATCCAATGACGTACTGTGACATGGCGAGGAATCACCGCCATTAAATATGTGCTGCCAAAATGCTGGGCAGGGCCAAAAGCCACAAGCTCAGAAAAGGAGGTGTTCAACAGGGCCCCAATGGGATGGGTTGGGGAGCCTAGGGACGGTGATGGAGAAACCTGTTAAAAGGTGGACGGCAGCACCCATAGCCGCCGCCACCACCACAAAGAGGTACCTAGGACTCGGTGGCAGCCCCACCACTTGGGTGTAGGGTATGACAGGCCTAGTATGCTGATACCCGAAGCCAAGAAAATATCACTCGAGTTCATAAAGTGGACCCAGCCCCAGGCTGGAAACAGCAATGGATGGTTGATTGATGAGAGCTTGCCACTGAAACCAATCCACACACTCACATCATATGTCTTTCGCATCCAAATCAGTATTGCCCTCCCTTCATCTAGGCCCTTGAATTTTCAGGCAAACATTTTTATGTCTCACATCTTCCACATATGCCATTTATATGCTTTATTAATTACAGGATCACTGATACAGATAATCGCAACAAAAAACACTGAAATCTCCACACTGAAAAAATTAAACAAGACTCAAATTCTTGAACCTTCTACATAGAAAATTATTTATACAGACGTATACAGTGAAACCTCTATCCATCGTTCCCGGAACTATCGTTTTCCCGGATGCATCGTCCGTTTTGTCTGGTCCCGGATACATCCCATATAAAATAATGTTACATTTTCCCGCTTCTATCGTTCCTCGAACTATCGTTTTATCGCATCGATCGTTCAAAAATCTTAGTCCCGGCCCACAATTTTCCCGCAATGATCGTTTCTGAGAATTTAAAATGCTGGGTTTAGAGATAAATTAATACCGAAACACGCACAATGTTTTTGGAATAAACAGTAGCGGTAACCTGTTGTCGCCCAACCAGCACAGATTCTTTTGGAATGAGGGGTCAGCGGTGCAGGGGTGATAGTTGGAGTGAATGGCGGTGCCCATTGTCAGAAATTTTACGATTTTAATTTGGGTGCACTCATATTTCGTTCCAGCGATGCCAGATGGCATGTGCAGTGTGAATTTCTTCACAAATGCTTTTATTATAAGTACAAAGGAAAGGCGAGCGAAACTTTTTCATTCTTCTGGTTCATATCGTGTCTTCTACAGCTACGTTTCGTTGAGTTCGGCAGTAATAGTACTTCCATTTTTCCTGTTATAGTCCGCGAAGGTTGAGGGAGCGGTGAGGAAGAGGGAGAAACGACGAATGCGAGCCCGAACTTTGCCGAAACTTTGAAAGAGAAACATTGTTTTTTTTTAAATTTTTAATGCTTTCCCGCATCTATCGTTTTCCCGCATTCATCGTTTTTATTTCCCACCCCCGCCGAAAACGATGCATCGAGGTTTCACTGTATTTCATAAATGTAACTCATTTACCCCTCTGAGATCCAGCATATCTGTTGTATAAAGATGTTATAAAGAAAGTTGTTACATAGGAATTCTATATAAAAAAAAATTCAATAAACCGCCAGTAGTAGTAGTAAACAACTCATAACTAGATGGCTTACCGAACCCGAAGG
>NW_019059585.1:220968-231358 GCF_000696155.1 Zootermopsis nevadensis
TATTGTTTTGAAAGCTGAAGGTCCCTCAATGAGAAGAAGAAAAAACCCCCCACCTTCTATGCAGTAGTTAAATAATGTGCTCACAAGAGCCTGTCAATAAACCCATTATCAAGTGAGGTAAATTCATAGAAGTTACGTTGCAACCGACAATTTTAGTTGCAGTAATCTTTTGGAAATAATGCTAGGGTCTCAGTGGAAGTGGTTATGGTCAAGACTGAACTAGGTTCTTACCGCGAGTGAGCTTTTCCTGATGCTGCAAGTGGAGAGAATGACACTTCAAACAGCTGGTCCATTCCCTCGATGTTCTTCACGAAATACAGAAACTTCTGTTTGAATATCTCAACAGTATGCTGCAATACGGCATTGAAGTTGGCCTGTCCCTGAGAAATAAGATTCAGTTGTTCCTCTACTGCAGACCTCATGGTAGGGAGTACAAGCTCTGGGTCAATCTAAACAATGACAATACACGCATTTCTTAGTTGGTCCGTTAACACAGTCAGAAGAACCAAATCAAAACTATTTGGTCCCATAAATACGAATCTTTTGTGACGTAATTCCATCTTTGTATGTAGGATTCGTGGTTCTCATGGCAGCGAGTGCAAAGACAGCCGTCTTCCTGGTTGTAGCGCCATGTAGCCTGGTAGAATTTTATCAACGTTTCAGATGACCTTGCTGCCTCCATCATCAACACAATGAGTCTCATCACTCTAATGATGACGTCATCAACAACCTCTGATAAACTCCATCAGACTACATGGCACTAAAACGCAAAATACAGCAATCTTCCATATTTATATGTTAAAACTATTTCATGTGATAGCCTAACACTGTAAGTTGTCAGCTAAGACACCAAAGTTATCTTAGTACAGCTACAAAAGCTTCACATATAGCTCATGCTTGCCATATTAGCTTTAGTGACTTCTCTGAGCAACAAGACACATGAAAAATACACAAGCTGCTACCGTGGAACAGTTTTAACTTATGCCAGACATGTAAGAAACCAATTCCCTGCACATATTAAACAGATCGCCAATAATTTACTATTTAAAAGGAAACTCTAGTAGTGTCTCATTCTGGTTGCTGATCTGTACTTTTGGTTATAAAGTTTCAATTCCTATGACATTTTTAACAGCAAGATTTGTATTTTTTTCATTTCTTCCTGTATTGTTATAATATGATGTATAAAAGCCTCAATCTGTTCTTAAAATTATATTTGGTGTAATCTTGCTTCATATACATTTTTCTCTTGTTTCTGTATGAGCTTGTATTACTAGACATGTTCTATATCACTGTAAAGTGATCAAAGGATGTATAACAATAATAATTAGGTTCCCAGACATTACATCCACACACCATTCCATCTAGTCAAATGTACGTTGGTCCTGTTTTTGTTTTATATTCAAAATTTACCTGCTCATAGCTTTTTCTGTCTGCTAGTATTATTGTTCAGTTCATTTTATTTCCACCCAGTCCTACCAGCAAAACGTGCAACTAAACCCCATCATTGCCTCACAGTAAGATTGTAGTGCTCTAACCACTGTGGAACAGTGCAACCTCTCAAAGTGTAACGAAAGACAAAACAAGGAAGAATTACATTGCAAATAAGTATTTCCAATGCCCTAAATTTATTAGTATCTAATGTCAGTATTGTATGTCATAATTCTGATGCGTTCAGTATCAGCTCGATAATTTAAATAATTACTTGTATGGCAATAACTGCAATTCTACTGCATTACAAACAATACTGTGGTAGCCAATAACTGTCCATTCTTCCGTTATTAGTACCGTAAGATATTATCGGAATAACGGAAGAAAAGTCTGGGTGAAAAATGAAATGAACACGTCCTTGGATAAAAAATATTAGACGAGCTGCCTGTGGACAAAGCATAACCGAGCATGAAACAAAATCAACATACAGCTGTGGATGTATGTGGGCAAAAATGTGCGAAAAGTTGTTCATTGACCACAAACAGTGGACAAAATGTCCTGGAAGCAATATTTAGTGTAAGGTAATACAGTGAAACCTCTATCCATCGTTCCCGGAACTATCGTTTTCCCGGATGCATCGTCCGTTTTGTTCGGTCCCGAATACATCCCATATAAAATAATGTTACATTTTCCCGCTTCTATCGTTCCTCGAACTATCGTTTTATCGCATCGATCCTTAAAAAATCTTAGTCCCAGCACACAATTTTCCCGCAATGATCGTTTCTGAGAATTTAAAATGCTAGGTTTTGAGATAAATTAATACCGAAAGACGCACAATGTTTTTGGAATACACAGTAGCGGTAACCTGTTATGTCGCCCAACCAGCACATTCTTTTGGAATGAGGGTCAGCGGTGCAGGGGTGATAGTTGGAGTGAATGGCGGTGCTCATTGTCAGAAATTTTACGATTTTAATTAGGGTGCACTCATATTTCGTTCCAGCGATGCCAAATGGCATGTGCACTGTGAATTTCTTCACAAATGCTTTTATTACAAGGACAAAGGAAAGGCGAAAGTGCTGCTGTGGATGTGGAAATAACGGAGCTGTGGCTCGAGAGACTGCCAACACTGCTGGAGGGATATGAGCCGCGGGACATTTATAATGCGGATGAGACCGGACTTTTCTACAACGCCCTCCCGGATAGGACTCTGGCATTGAAAGGTGAATCTTGCCACGGGGGAATACGTGCAAAACACCGAATTACTGTTCTTCTGTGTGTTAACAGTGACGGTAGTGACAAACGGGTTCCGATTGTAGTTGGAAAATCACGAAAACCGCGTTTGCTGTTCAAAACAGATAATACCATTAATTTCTGCCAGTCTCATAGTACCAGACCACCTCTGCAGCAATATCAATTTGGAAGTTTATATGTTATGTAAAAAAATTATGAAAATTTTCATTCAGACCTCAGAAAGGTGACTGAAAATCGCAAGTAGAATTGAACAATCACCCATTCACTATTCATAAAGTGGCAGACTCCCTGCAGATTGGTCATAGTTCTGATGACACAGTATTTTTCTCTAAAACGTTTGGTATCTACCTCAAAGTTCACGATTATGACAAAGACAACATTAACTAAGAAAACATTTATCACAATTCCACACATAACTGTGATTTTTTCTCATGCCATTACCTACCTTCTGATAGCCATGCACGAGAATGATGCCAAGTGGTGTGGGAATTAGGCGACGACCAGAAGCGACGGTAACATAATTTCGTTGGCTGATGTTGGAGATGTGGACTGGAATGGAAGCATCTGTACCAATCCCATGCTTCTCCATCAGCGTAATAAGCTCTGCCTCAGTAAGATAGTCTGGCGGGCAGGTATGACATTCCACCAATTTCACCTGCAGAGTCAAACCTCAAATTAGTGACTGAGAATAAATAAAAACGAATTTCATTAAATTATATCTATGATAACAATGTATTCGGGTTTTCTTTGCCTCCTGATACATCTATTACAGAGATAACTACACCAGTCCTCAACATATTGAAATATGAGGCAGAATTCGCTCAACACATCAGTTCCAACACTTGCCACGTCTTCACATGAAACAATGCCAAAAAGGGTTTTGTGTTGGTGGTTTAGTAGCTGTAAATATAACCACGGAGGCGCCAAACAGCTGATTCACTTACATCATGTATTTTGGCCATCTCTCCTTCAGTAAAGGGAGGAACCGTCTCATTCTTGCCAAAAGCCTGCCAGTGCATGACCGTGGTATAACCAGGATCCAGAAGAGTTTTGCCTGTGCAAGTGAATGTCTCAGTCCCAACTTTGAATGACACCTTTGTGCTCAAATACTTGCAGTCTCGCGATACCTGAACAGTAACCATATCATGGCGTCTCAGATGTCAATGAATAAATAAAATAATGGTCACATACATAAAGCAAATAATCATCCATACTGAAGATGTTACACACATGTATCAGATATTACAGGCAACAATTATATACATAAAACACATTATATATATTCACGCAAACCTATTTTAAAACCAACATGCTCTGACAGAAGTGTGTCATCATCGGGTATTATTAATTCTGTTCACAGATCTAGTTCATTAGTACAATGGAAAAATTGATGTACAAAGTGAAAAAGAAAGTATGTGAACCCGTGAAAAATGACATCAGAAGCTAAGGACATTACATAACAACGAACTCTATGATATGTACGGATCACTTCATGTTGTTACGATACACAAATCAAGAAAGCTACAGTGGGATCAATATGTGGTTAGGATGGCATATATAAGTTAGTAAAAATGAGGTGGGGAAACTGAAGAAATGGGAAGAAAGAATTAAGATTGCTAAAGGAAATCAACTCTGACGTCAGAGGTATACTACAGTGAAACCTCGATGCATCGTTTTCGGCGGGGGTGGGAAATAAAAACGATGAATGCGGGAAAACGATAGATGCGGGAAAGCATTAAAAATTAAAAAAAAACAATGTTTCTCTTTCAAAGTTACTTCTTTTTACCAAAAAAGTCTTTAATGGACAACTGGTTTGTTGAAACTTTACGTTTTAGACCAAACAGAGCACTTTCCACGTTCAAAATGTTTTCTTCACTACCGTCACTGTTAACACACAGAAGAACAGTAATTCGGTGTTTTGCACGTATTCCCCCGTGGCAAGATTCACCTTTCAATGCCAGAGTCCTATCCGGGAGGGCGTTGTAGAAAAGTCCGGTCTCATCCGCATTATAAATGTCCCGCGGCTCATATCCCTCCAGCAGTGTTGGCAGTCTCTCGAGCCACAGCTCCGTTATTTCCACATCCACAGCAGCACTTTCGCCTTTCCTTTGTACTTGTAATAAAAGCATTTGTGAAGAAATTCACACTGCACATGCCATCTGGCATCGCTGGAACGAAATATGAGTGCACCCTAATTAAAATCGTAAAATTTCTGACAATGCGCGCCGCCATTCTCTCCAACTATCACCCCTGCACCGCTGACCCTCATTCCAAAAGAATGTGCTGGTTGGGCGACATAACAGGTTACCGCTACTGTGTATTCCAAAAACATTATGCGTCTTTCGGTATTAATTTATCTCTAAACCCAGCATTTTAAATTCTCAGGAACGATCATTGCGGGAAAATTGTGGGCCGGGACTAAGATTTTTGAACGATCGATGCGATAAAACGATAGTTCGAGGAACGATAGAAGCGGGAAAATGTAACATTATTTTATATGGGATGTATTCGGGACCGAACAAAACGGACGATGCATCCGGGAAAACGATAGTTCCGGGAACGATGGATAGAGGTTTCACTGTATATCCAACAGTAAGCTGTTGTGGTAGCAGTGTTAAAATGTCATGCTTTCATTCCACACTGTTCTTGTAATACGAAAACCTTACATTTAAAACATACTGACATGAAAAAAAGCTACATACTCTTAAGAAAAACTTCATCTACTATACAGGTAGCCCTCGATTTACACCAGGGATGTGTTCCTGGACGAACCGGCATAAATTGAAACTCTTTTATAATGTAAATCAATGGGAAATCAATGACATGCGTTCCCAGCACACAAACATTGACGAGTAATATAATGGCATTACATTTAAAGTTCTGAAATAACGTAAATAAAATAAACGGTCTTTAAGAAATACATTTTATACACTTACAATCGGCAATTCGTTGGTCCCCAAGATTGACTGCAATTCTTTCATGTGATTGATGTATACAGTCATCTGTTCTGTTATGCGATAGTCGCATTCATGTAAGACGCGTAGTAAAAATAACCCCGGTACCTCTGCAGAGATTAAATTAGTCCTTTGAAAGTTTAAAACGCCAGGAATGAAATTGCTTAAGAGCAAACTCGCATATGCAAAAGTTTGCATTTCACAAACAGCTTTTACCGATTCATCGCTCTCATTGGAGCAAATTCGCGAAACCTACGTAATTGCAGAGATGAATAATTTTTATTCAAATTTAGCGATGTAATAATTACGATTTAGTATAAGAATCAGTATGAGATACATTGTAAAACGTTATAAATAATAGTATTCTTCTTCTTCACTTTTTGACTTGCTGGTTTCAATATCAGCATTATTCTGAATCGGCGCAAATCGAGGACTACCTGTACTTAAGAGTGGCTTTGAATGATTATGCATTTTGAGTTTTCATGCATTTATATGACTTCACTGTGTGTCTTTCAATGCCATCATTGGTCTTCTATGCACATAATAGTATATTCAACTAACAAAAACAGACAGTAGCTCTTCAAAAGTCTTAATTGTTAAAAACGTGTCACTTGCAGGTGCAAGATTATAGCAGTTTCTATATCATGAATCATCAACTGATAAAAAATCAACAGGTACTGTCTCGGCACAGTATTAACCATCAACAAATTATCTATAATTTCTTAGACAAACTCTGATTAGCTGGTACCATGGCCCAATATTCCATTGGTACACAACTCAGCCTTAAAATACATAATATACATGTATTATTAATTTAATTCATAGTTTCATACACTAAAAAATGACTTACTGTGGCAATAAAATGACGAGTAATGTAATCGTACAACTTCCAGGAATCTCCATCAAGGTCACTACGGTTAGCGAGCTTCATCGGAGTTATGGGGGGATGGTCACCAGCATCATGACCCTTCCGTGGCTTGTTCATCCCTTCTGCTATGATATTTGCCACCTCAGATCCCCACTCAGAGCTATGCTGCTGCTGTTTCAATGCACCTCTGCCAAACAGGACACAGTGCAATGCAACATAATGTTCAGAAAAAATATCATAATAAATAAAATGAGATTATGACCTGTAAAACTAAACAATGGTTCAATTTAGAAGTTAACTAAATTCTAGTAGGTATAAAAAAACTTCCAATAACCATCACTGAGGTTTTACAGTGGGATGAATACTATCTTAAACATGTCAGTACTCACAACAAATCAAAATTTTCTGGATAGTGCGTAGTCTCAGTTCGGGGGTAACTGATGTAGCCTTGGATGTAGAGTCGTTCAGCGATCTGCATAGCATGATGAGGTCCCACACCAAGACCTGAGCTGGCTACTCGCATCAACTCAATCGTGTTTAAAGCCTGGGGACGCTGTTTGACTTTCTCTTTTGTAGTTATAGAAGCAACTCTGAAAAACAAGAATTGAAATAAAAGTAAATGTAAGGAGATACAAAACTAATCCTGAAGATAATGATTGTTGGCAAAGTGGAAAATGAGGTCATACATTCCCACACAGAGTCTTATAATTTCGTGATCTCTTAAATATGTAATCCCGACTTTCGTCATAAAAGGTTGTTCTGAGATTTTAACTCCTCTTTTACGCTATATTTTCAACCTTAGTTTATCAAGTGGGAACTTTCCTTTGTTATGGAAGCGAGCGGCTGTTGTGCCGATTTTTAAGAAAGGCAACAGCGCCTTAGTATCTAACTATAGGCCTATTTCGATCCTTAATAACCTCTCCAAAATTTTTGAAAGCATTGTTCATGATCACCTTTCCTTTTATTTCAAATTCAAATTACACCCCAGTCAGCATGGTTTTTGTAAATCAAAATCTACGGTAACTAATTTAGTTACCTACCTTAATGATGTTCAGCCGTCTGTTTGTTCACAGGGACAGATCGACTCTGTGTATTTTGATCTTAGGCAGGCCTTTGATTCAGTCCCGCATTCTATTCTTTTGAAAAAGCTAAATAAATTTGGACTATCTTCTCCTTATGTCAAGTGGTTCCAAAGTTATTTATCATCCAGATCTGCCTTTGTTCGCATTTTAGGACAGTCTTCTTCTCTCTACGCGGTGTTATCTGGAGTTCCACAAGGCTCTACCTTGGGACCTCTCTTATTTAATATTTTTATTAACGACCTTTGCGACAAAATTAAGTATTCTAAATTTCTCTTATTTGCCGATGACTTGAAACTATATCACGATATTAAATCTGTGCATGACTGCAGAGCTCTTCAAGCAGATATCAATTCCGTACATGAGTGGTGTAATGATAACAATATGGAACTTAACATAGAGAAAACCAAAATTATATCGTTCACACGTAAAACCAACAGTATCCATTTTAATTACATTGTTAGTGACTTTTTAATCTTGCGTACAAATTGTATAAAAGATCTTGGTGTTTTGTTAGACAGTAAACTGTATTTTCACTGTCATGTAAATTGTGTTCATTCCCAGGCACTAAGGACCTTAGGGCTTATTCGTTTTATTACTTATAATTTTTCCTCTCTAGACAGCCTTGTTGTTTTATATAATGCTTTAATTAGGTCAAAGCTTGAGTATGCCTCGGTCGTTTGGAATAATCTTACACAGACAGATTCTAATAAATTAGAAAATATTCAAAGAAAATTTGCCAGTTTATGCAATTACCGATTTTTCCAGTTTAATATCCCCCGAAAATATGAACTGATCCTATCTACTTTAAATTTTAGAACACTTTATTCCAGACGACGACATCTCGATGCGTTATTTCTTATTAATGTATTTAAGGGCAAAATAAATTGCCATTCCATTATGGACGCTGTTGGTTTACGTGTGCCGGCGAGGCAAATAAGAGAATTTTCTACTTTTAGTGTGAGCAGTGCACTAAGACATAGTCCTTCAGCGTTCTCAACAAGGGAAATGATCTAGCTTGGTTATCTGTCTTTTTATATTTTTTAAAGTTTTACAATTATATTAGTGTTCCCTACGTGGATTATTTTGTTTTTATTTATATTCCTTCATTTTTTGCTCTGTGTTAATATTGTTTCTATTTTGGGTTTGCCTGTACTTGGCAGTTATATTTA
The DNA here is from genome assembly GCF_000696155.1 of Zootermopsis nevadensis. The sequence goes on from NW_019059585.1 coordinate 229,721, forward strand.
ATACTGTATATTTATAAGTTTAGTTAATCCGTTTGTGTAAGATTTTTAATTTTTAATTTTTATTTCACTATTATTGTATATATTATCAGTGTTTGCCTGTTATTGGCTTCTTGCTGTTGGCAAACACGTAAATAAATTAATTGAATTGAATTGAATCTCTTTTATTTTTCCACATATTTCAAAACTATAAATCAGAAAGGACAAATCCTTCCAAGATACTTAATTTGTACACAGTACCTCATTTTAAATGCTTCACCACCTTACAAACATAATTTCACATACATTTGTGTTGAGTCTTAATCTTAAAACATACAGGACAAAGAACAGAAGTTTCACGTGAAATATAACCCATCAAAAATGTGCTTAAACATAAGGAAATCATGATTATGATTCTTTCTCCAACAATTCTACCACTGAAGAATGTACAAATATTTATCTAATTAAAATAAATCAACTTTATATAAAAACACTAGGGTAATGGCCCATGTACGCAAAAAAATCTTGGTGATGTGCACATCATGCAGCCCCTAATAAAATATATTTGTTCTTATGCTTATTAAATACATAAGACCAATGAAGGTCTGTACATCACCATGGACTGGTAAAGATGTGGTATGAAAGTGCTCTTTACCACTCAAATTAACTCACTCCTGGTATCCAGTCACAAAAATGCTCAAGCAGTCCAGGCTTAACACCAATGGAGAGCAGGGACAAAGAGTATGTGCTTCTGACTCCACCCACCAGTTGTGATTGGCTAGGGTCCGGCCATGATTACTGGCCTGGCAGGTATATACATGGGAGACAACTACATAACCCGGTCAGCAGAACCCTGATGATGGGGACAGGGACAGTCCCTGAAATGTTGGTTTTATTGTTTAACCATTTGTGGCTGATCACCGGAGAAGATTTTAGTGAGTTATGTCGCCGTGAAAGCTTCAAATCATATATCTTATGACATTAATTATAATTTATCCTATTTCAGCGCATAAACTCCACAGGACTCAGAATACCTTCTCCCCTGTCTTCAATGCCTTCAATTATTGCCTTTTATTATTTTGGCTTCTGCCCAAATAACTTGGCTGAAAAAATGAAATAAAAATTTTGCTTACAGTCAACGAAAGGATATTGATGATTATGATATAATGATGACTGCCCTGAACACAGACCTTGCAGCTTAACACTTGGTTCCTTATCCAAGTTTGGTCATTTACCAGAATGTTCAGACTACAATACCCAACATAAGATAAAAAATAATTTGTCATGAGAAGACAAAATATTTCTCTTTCAGAATGTATTTTGAGCAAGTAATTTCCACCAGTGTTGCTAGATGGTGTATGTTGCGATTCACTGAACAAATTTAAAACCACAAATCTTCAGTACGACAGAACAGTAACTTGCTCCTGGACCACACGATCCTCAAATAAGATTTTAATGCAAAAAAGTGGGAACCAACAGTTTTTGGTTAATGTCAAAACGAATAGAACTTTTGAAGTATGGGGGTACAGAAAATTTAAAGCTAGAGCCCAGTAGGATTTAAGACAGTTGAAATTGGCAGTAACCAGTTTAATGTACTTACACAGCTTCTTCAAATTCCTTCACCTCTAGCATAAACATCGTGGCTATTTCTTTCTCAAAAGA